>JADHKK010000049.1:0-43775 GCA_019925535.1 Leptographium radiaticola | reverse complement strand
AACTTTACTTTATTTAGTTTAAAAAGGTATATTATTTTTTAAAGTTTTACTTAGCTAAGTTTTATACTTATAATAGTATAAGGACGACGATGCTTACCTTAACGCCTAAGTACGTTAGCTTATTAACTACTAGTTTATATAAGCCTCTTTTTTTTTAGCCTACTTTTTTTAAAGTTTTTACTTAGCTAAGTTTATACTTTAAGGACGGCGATACTTACCTTAACGCTTAAGTGCGTTAGCTTATTAACTACTAATTTACGTAAGCTCGCTTTTTTTAGCTTGCTTTTTTTTAGCCTACTTATTTTTTAGCCTACTTATTTTTTAGCTTGCTTTTTTTTAGCCTACTTTTTTTTAGCCTACTTATTTCTTAAGCATATATAAACCTTTTCCTTTATACTTCCTTTTACTCTCTCTCCTACTTTTATAACCTACTAACCTACATTTACTCGCCCCTTTATTCTCCTTAGTCTTTATAATAGCTACGCTTAGCCGTTGTAGTATACGTAATAGTAGACGCAACCTAAACCCCGACTTAGACTTAGACGACGTTCTTAGTTACGGCTACTACTAGTATAGCGATATTAACATCTTTAAACAGCATAACTAAGTCTTAGACGCTGCGTATACCTACCTTACTAACGCGCCCTACTTTACTAAATACTAATAGCGCTCCCCCCTAATAATAAGCGTCTGTCTTTTGCTTATAAACATTTTACTTACGTATAGACTAAAGGTAGAAGAGGACGGAATTACCCTTTACAGGTTAGGCTAAGTATTATACGTACTAAAGTTAGCTACCTACGTTTATAGCTATCTTAAGGTCTTAATGTTTGCGTATACTAGCCTAACTATTTACGGCGCGCTTAGACTAATTTACTTAAATTATAAGCGCTACTATATTCTCTAAGATAGCCCGTTAACCCGCAACGTACGCGCCGTCCTCGCCCTTTCCTTAGCCCCTTACTAATAACGCTAACGTACTAATAGTTTTTAACCTATACAACTTATTATTTAAAGAGCTTATATAACGCCTTTTATAACCTAAAGTATCTAATCTTTTACGCCGTTAGCTTAGGTATACGCTACTCCCGCCTCCTCCGCTAGCGGTATACTAAGTTCTTCTTACGATTTATTTACGCTAAGAGTATCCTAGACTATGCTTTAGAGGCGAACTATAATAATTACATAGCGGCTATAAAGGATTTTAAGGTATGTTTCTTACTTACCCTACTTACTACTAGCGTCTTAACTACTAACTTACTAGCTTAAACTAAGATAGCGGCTTTTGCTTTTTAGTATAAGGCTAATATATAGCGTATTATACTTTACGCTACTAGTAGGGAGGGTTTTTAGTAGGGGCTTAAACTATACTTTTATACAACCTTAAACTAGCGCTTAAAATAGTAGTAGTAGTAAATAAATAGCCGCTTATCGAAATAAAATAATACCCCTTATATAGTAGTTATATTTATAACTATTAGTTACTAAGGCTTATTTACCTTTTACTCTTACGTACTTACTAAGTATATATACTTACTAAGTATATATACTTATTTAAACGTTTTTATATAATAAGTAATAACCTTACTTTTAGCTCTTTTCCTAAGCTGTAATAGTAGCGGTGCTTCTCCTAAGGTATTAAGGCGTAAAACTCCCTTTTATATAGTTTCCTTTTTAATACTACGTAAGCACCTTAGCTCCTCTTAGTACCTTTTTACGCTAAGTACGACGCACTCCCCTCCTTCTTATATAAACTACGGCTAAGGCTTTAAGCTTTATATATTACGTTAAGGTAGTTAGGACTAGTATTAATTACTATATAAGGTAGTATATACTATTTAAGACAAATAAGGGAAGTGTAAGGGTAGTATAGGGGGCCTTTTAGGGCTAAGTCGGCGGATTAATGCCGAGAATATAGTAAATCTTATTATGCTAGCTAATCTTGTTTAGCGTAAATAGTAATACCTTTAGTACAAACGCTTTTTATAGGTTAATTGTCGTCTCTACGATTAGGTTGTATATTAACCCGTATTTTAAGACGTTTAAATTAGTATAGTAGACTTAAAGGTAAATAACTAGCTAAGAGATTAGACTATTATTTACCTTCTTAGTTATAAAAGACAGTGTGCTATAAGTTATATTAGGGCTAAGGAAGTAAGGCATTAGCTAGTAAAATTAGTAGAAGAGGATTATAGTAAATTAGCTTTATAATACATAGTCTAAGTATAATATAGTGTTTAGCGCCTCCTCCGCCTACTTAGCTATAATGTAAAACGCGTATAACCTTATACTATTACGCTTTACCTTATGCTTGTTAGTAGTAAACGCCTAAGTATAGTACTCTTATAAGGACTAAAAGGAGAACTTATTACTAAGCGGCGGCCGTAACGGGCGGCTGTTATACTTTAGCGATTTTACGCTAATGTTCTTTAGCGTAAAGACGAAATCGTCGATATTTAGCATATAGCGGCCGTACATAGCCTTATATGCCTTTGCCTTATAAGAGCGTAGTATTAAGGCTGCTATTAAGTTTATTACGCGGTCGCTATACTTCTTACTTTAAATGCTATCGCCGGTTATAAGCTATAGTACTTAGCTAAAGAGGTTAATTAAGGACATAACCGCCGCTATTACTATTAAGCGCGCTTACGCTATGCCTTATAAGACGTAAATCTAGGACATAAGCATAAAGTAGACGGCTAGCTAGTTTTAGTTAATAGCGTTAATAGCGAAGTATTTAAATCCTTAAACAGCCTACGTCTTTGCTATGCTTAGCCCGGCTATCTTATCGCTAACCGCCTTAGGTAGCGCCTTAATTAAAAGGAAGGTCCGGCTTAGGTAATAAAAGATAAAGTTGCGTAGCGCCGTAATTATAAGCGTATAAAGCAACGCTATACTTAGTAAGGCTACGCTAGCCTACCTATTTATAATAAAGTAGTAGTTTATAAGACGTATATACTAGTTAATGTTATTCTTAATAAATAAGTTTATTGTCTTAGCCTTAACTACGTTAAAGCTTTAGCGGCTAACGCGCCCTTAAAGCGTTGCCTTAGTAGGTATGTCGGCCGTCTACGACGCCTCCGCCCTTTGTATAGCCTTAGACAGCTTTGTAGATATTTACATCTCCGTCCGCTACGAGAATCCTCGCTCCTTTATTAGGCTAGCGGATATGCGCGCCGCTAAAAGGAGGAGCGACTTTTGCGTAAAGGTTTAGTTAGCGCTTACGTTAGTTGCGTAAGCTACGCGCGTTACGGCCTTTTATATATCGTCGCTGTGTCTAAGATTAGGAATATGCTTATAGGCAAAGGGCTATAGGCTTACTACGTTAAAAAGGCTCTTCCTTACTATATAAGACTATACGTAGGCTAAGCTTTGTTAGCGTATTATGCTAGTCTTTATTAGCTAGTACGTAGTTAATACTACGTTATAAAGCTAGTAAATAAAGTACTTAATAATAAGCGCTTATACAACGTATTATAGCTTTTACCGTCCTATCTCGCTTATAGTAACCTCCTCGTCGCTATTACTATTACTATCGCCGTCGTCGCCGTTATACTACTTTGCTAGCTTAATGCCGAGCTACGCGCTAAGTAGCGCCTCCTTTACTTAGCCGCTTAGGAACTAGATTATATTATGTTAGTAGTAGCGCTACGCTATTACTATATAGCCTACCTACTCTAGTATAAACTCGGTTGCTACGTTAATATACTAAATGTGCGTAGTTTTCCTTATTCTGCGCATTTACGCTAGGTTTATCGTAGCTTAGTCTTAGTTATTAGAGAAGGGCTTAACCCTTAGCCTATTAGCTTAGAAGGAGTTAAGCGCAGTACTAATTAAGCTACTCTCCGGCCGCTACTTATTAACTAGCTTAACGTTTTTTATATTATAAAAGAAGATAAGGTTTAGTAGGTCTTATAGCCCGCTATTAGCTTTAAATCTTAGGCTATATAGTTTATACTCGTCGTTATTACTACTATTATTAGCGTACTAAGCTTAAAACTAGTTTAGTTTTGCTTACTAAAAAACTTGTCTTATTATACTTTATAGCGTTTAGTACTACTCCTTATTAAGGTTTACGTTTAATAACGCGCTCCTTACCTCCGTTTAGCCTTTCTTAGCGCCGGTTTTAGTAAGTAATAAAACGAGCTTAAACGAGTTAGGGAGGTGCTAGTATACCGTAGGGCTTATCTCTTTAAAAGCAACCTATAGTACTTTATTAAAAAAATCTACGTAGTACTTGTTCTTTAAGTAAAACGTCTTTATATAGGTAGGGTAGTAAAGGCTAGGGAAATACATATATACTAGCGAGTCCCCTTACTATTTAAGGAGTATATATAAGATTTTATAAATAGGTACTATACATTGCTTACCTTATACTATAATTTATACTAAGATATATACCGACTTTATAAGCAGCATTATAGGTTACGGCGATAAGCAAAGCTTAAAAAGCTTATAAATATTGTTTAAGTCGCTAGTTATAGTAAGGTAGCTATTTATATTATATATCGCCCTTCTTATTACCTATATTAGCTAGTCCTCTTTATAAAGGCATACTTTGCTACTAAAGCAATTATCGCTATAAAACTATACTTTAAGTTTACCTACGCTTAGTAGTTCGTACTAACTTAGCTTACTAAAAACAACGTTTAGTAACGGCTAAATTAGCGCGTTTAGCCTTAGTCTATCCCGCTATTTAAGGTAGTTAACCTTATACGTTTTACCTTTTATTATTATAAAGTAGTACGTACTTTATAGCTTAAGGTATTACGTATATACTATGTTATATAGCTACTCGTTGTATTTATATTATTAGTTGCTATAGGTTACCGGTTTAGTATATAGTACGTATATAATCCGTTAAGTAAGGTAGTCTTACTCCGTTATTAACTCGTCTTTAAGCTAAGGGATTAAGTAACTTCGCTTAAACGATACTAACTATATTATAAACGCGTTATAAACCCCTTCCCTACTACCTATTATAAACGTATAGTTCGTCTAGTTACTTTATACGCTTCCCCCTTAGCTTCTTAAAGTAAACTCTTTTATAAAGCTGTTTAGTTTACTATATAGCTTATCTATACTTATGCTATTACTATAAGGGGAGGAGGGGATGCTTATAGTAAGCGCCCTTTTATATAGCGAGGATAAGCTTACCTCCTCTCTTTAAACTTAAGAAGACGCTCTTAACTCGCTAATCGTCTATAAGCGCGGCCGTTATCTTAGTATATGCAAGACTTAGTACTATTACTAGTTGCTACGGCTCTACTCCTCTCCTTAGCTAACTACTTAGCGTATCCGTCTCTTTTAAATACTTTGCTCTAAGCTCTCGTCGGCGCTAAGGCTATACGTAAGTACTTTTGCGTCTACCCTTATACTACGCTTACTTTCGCTACGTAGCTACTTTTAGATTATATTATTATAGTCCTCTTTTATATATTTTTCCTTTATTATATTAGCGTTATATATTAACGCTTAGCTAAGTTACTATACCTCGTCTTATTACCTTACTATTAGTACTTACTCTTCTTATTTATAATTATAGCTAACTTATATAGCTAGACAACGCCGCCGTTAATTACTTTTGTTAAACGCGCTCCTTTATCTTTTATAGTATATCTTATATACTACTACTAAATATCTTGTTATTTAAATTATTTATATTACTAGCATAAACTTTTATACTATTATAGTCGTCTTTATACTAGCTAGCTATATATTTTATTTAGTATACTTCGTTGTTACGTTAGCGTTTTTATTTATATTAATTATTAGTTAGCTTTATTCCCTACTTACTAAAACGCTATATTATATAATAATACCTAGTATAAGTAGTTACTACTAAATAATTAAACTCTTAACGATTTTAGGATACTTATATAGTCTCCGTCTTAGTCTTATATAAACTAGGACTAGTTAGTCTTAGACTTATTAAACACTTATATAATGTTGTTTGTTTTATAGTAAATAATAAAGTATAGATAATTACTTTATATAAAGAGGGACGCCTTTATAATTTTTATAATTATTTCCTACTCTTCTTTTAAGTATATACTCTTTACTAATTCTCCTTTCTTTTCTTTTTTATTCCTTTTAAGCTTAATCTATATTTTAATTTCCTATTTTTAATTATAGTATTACTATAGCGCTTAATTTTAAAATTAAGGGTACCCTTATTTTTAACCTTACTATTTTTCTACCTTAACTATTTATAAAGTATTCTCTTTTACTTACTTCGTCTTATTTCTTCTTCTCTTTATATACTAAGCTACGCTCTTTACTATAGCCTTATCCTTATAGTCTTGTTGCTTATTTACTAATGCGTTTACTAAACGGCTACTAAAGCGCTTATAATAAACAAAGCCGCCTTTATATATTCCCTTTATCCCTCTTTAGTCTTCTTAATTACCGCCCTTTACTCTTCCTTTAACCCTCTCTTAAGGCAGCCTTTTACTTAAGCGTATCTCTCTCTTATCCTCTCCTTAGCCTACGGGCGCGCCGCTTATACCCGCCTCTTAGCATCCTTTAAAGGCGGCTAAGTACGCTTTAAAAGTTAATAAGGACAAGCACCTTTTACGTAGCTATAAAGACTTCTTAAAGAAGTAGCGTTTATACTATAAGAGTAATAGCCTTATAAGTAAGCACCTTAAGACCTTACTAAACGATACCTTCTCTAGTATGTTTATACTTAAGCGCGGTAGTTTATAGTCGTAGTCTTAGTTATAGCTATAGTAATAAGATACCCCTTTTTCTTTATATATCCCCTTATAGTTCTTACTTTTTACTCTTACTAATAACCTATATATATAGCCTTAAAAGCTTTCTTATTAGCGGTACGTACGTTATTACTAACTACCCTAACAACGGTTATAAGGGCTATAGCGTAAGCTAAGCTTTTAGCTTAGCTATGCTAAAAGCTATAAACCTACTAAAAGGGGAGGATAATAGCAAAGCCGACGACACTACTACCTAATTATTAAGTATAGTTATATAAACTATCCGCTTATTAAAGAGTCTATATAGTTAGCTTATAACGAAGACGTAGTCGTTTAGTAAGCATAGCTAGCTTTATTTCGCTACCGCTACTTATATATAGTAGATGTCCTTTAACGGCGTAGTACTTAGTAAGGACCTTAACGTCTTACTACTTACTTTACTTAAGGATACCTTTAGTAATACTAGTTAAAAGCGTATTATTAAAGCCCTTAGCTTGCTTTATAATAGCGATGTTGTTTATAAATACGCTATTATAACCGCCGCTAATAATCTTATAGCTAATATAGTAGTTAATACGCCTACGCTATCCGCCTTTACTTAGTAGTTTAGCTAGGCTATTTATTATAACTTAGCTAAGGATACTACCCTTAATAACGTACGTACCTTATATACTAAGGTGTCCTTTATTTATAATTAAAACAATTAGTTAAACCTAGCCTTTAAAGACAACGCCTTAAACAGCGTTCTTATTAACGCTAGCTTTTTGTTTAAGATAAGTATTACTTATTTAAGCTAGGTAGCACGGTTTATTAGTAAGCGCTTAAAGCTAGTAAACACTTAGCTACTAAAGACTATTTACGCGTAGTAGCCCTACGCTATCTTAGTTAACATCTTTAGCCTAGGCGTACTAGCTCTTATCTTTAAGACATTCCTAGCTTACTACTAAAGGCTGTCTTTACGCTCTAGCGGAAGCGCGAAGAAGGAAGAGAAGTTACGCCTTATAGTAAAGGTATTAGCCTTAAAGCTACCTACCCTTTTATAGGTTTATTATACGTATAAGGTGTATATTATACTACCTACTATTAGTACGTTTACTATTTCTAACCTTTTATATAGTTTATTTATAACTAGTATTCGCTATATACTAAAAGGGGAAGGCTATAAACTTATAAAGATACCTTTATATAGTATGCTAAACGTTAACGTAGACTTAGACGGCTATAGTAAGTATAGCTCTTTAGCGTAGGTTACTAACTTAAGTAACGACGATTAGTAAATATAATTATATAATAGTTTTACTATATTAGCGTATTCCTTATTAAAGAGGGAAGACCTATACGTTTTTAAACGCCTAAATACGTCGCCTACTTCGAACCGTTACACCGTTTAATTTTTTAATAATAAAGGAGGAGACCTATACGTTACTAAATATAAAGATACGCCGCCTACTTTAAACCGTTGTATTTATCTAATTTTTTAATAGTAAAAGAGGAGACTTATACGTCTTTAAACGCTTAAATGCGTTGCTTACTTAGACCTATTACATTTATTTAGTTTTTTAACTATAAAGGGAGAGACCTATGCGTTGCTAAATATAAAGATGCGTTGCTTACTTAAACCTATTACATTTATTTAGTTTTTTAACTATAAGGGGAAAGACCTATACGTCGCTAAATATAAAGATGCGTCGCCTACTTAAACCTATTATATTTATTTAGTTTTTTAACTATAAAGGGAGAGACCTATGCGTTACTAAATATAAAGATGCGTTACTTACTTAAACCTATTACATTTATTTAGTTTTTTAACTATAAGGAGGAATACTTATACGTCCTTAAACGCCTAAATACGCTATTTACTTTAAACCGTTACACCGTCTAATTTTTTATTAGTTAATAGTTAAGAGACTTATACGTTACTAAACGCCTAAATACTTAGCTAAACGCCTAAACTTATTATATTTATCTAATTTTTTAGTACTATAGCTACGCTACTATACGTATTTTATCTACTATAAGGTTATTAAATATAAGATCTTCCGTAATATTTACTAAAAGATTTATTATTTTAGTTTTAAGCGTACTACTAGCTACCTAACTAGTTTACTTTACGTACTATTATCCTACTACTTATATATCTACTACCCCTTTTAGGCCTAGGTACTCTTTTATATTCCTACCGTAGGTTTTACCGCCTTACGCTTTATGCCCTTTTTAGCGGTAGGCCGCGTAGTAGTAAGCGGCGGTAGGGCCGGCGAAAGGGCTAGCTCTAACGATTTTGCCTAGGGCCCTAAGGAAAAACGCATCGACAATAGCTTTAAATCCTTTAATAAGTTTATAGCAAAGGTTGCTACGCGCGCCGGAGGGGCGGGGCTAAGCGACTAAGGGCTAAACTAGGCCGACTAGCTAGTTAAAGGCGGTGTTAGCTTATACGACGATAAATCTACTAAAGGGGTTAGCGCATAAGACGGTAGTTCCGCTATAGGCGTCGGCGCCTACTCCGCTATAGTAATAGTAGCGATTAGCTAGCGGCGCTAGGTGTCGCTAATCTTTATAAGGGACAACTTCTCCTTAGCTAAGGACGACTTCTCCTTAGCTAAGGACGACTTCTCCTTAGCTAAAGACGACTTCTCTTTAGCTAAAGACGACTTCGTCTTACTAGCGAAGGACTTTAACTTATTAAGGGAGGACGAGCTTACTATAGCAAAGGACGACTTTAACTTACTTATAAGAGACTTTAACTTACTAAAGGCGGACGAGGTTACTATAGTAAGGGACGACTTTACCTTACTAGTAAGGGTTAAGCTTACTATAGCGGGTAATAAGGTTACCTTAGTAAGTAGCATTATATTTACGTTATTATTTATATTTAGCTTAAATTAAATTGCTTATATTTCGTCCTTATCCTTCTCCGCCTTTATAACTAACTCTTCTTTTATCTTAGCGGTTAGCGAAATACTAGTTAGGAACTAAAAAATCTTATTCCGGCTCCTAAGATCCGGCTATCCGCTAGCGGCTTAGGCCTTAGCTATTTTGTCTTAGTTAACGTTAAAGAGCTAAACAAACTCTGCCTACTTCTCTTTAGGGGAGATTATAATAGCTTAGGTAATAAAGCTAAGGAGTAACCTTAGCTAAGCCTAGTCTTACGTTTTATAACCTATTATAAACGTAGGCTTTATAACTATTTAAGCGTATTAGTTAAAAGGCTAGCTTTAAAACTTTTTTATTACCTTATAAATAATTAGCGACGCTATATACTTAGTAACGTTGTTAGGCAGCTTAATGTTAGTTAAAAGCTAAGCAGCCTACTTTTTACATAGCCTAAGCTTTTATAGGTTATAAAAGGACCCGTTATACTTAAGGAGCGTTTATTCTACTAAGTGCTTTTATTTAATTTAAATAAGCCGGCTAATTACTTAATGCGTTATGTTATACAACTACGTATACTAGGTAATAATCCTATTGTAATAGCTACTATATAGGTTTAGCCTATAACTAAATACGCTAAGCAACGTAATAAATACGTTAACGCCTAAGGTTTCGTTATTAAACCGCTTAATAAACTACTACTACTTAGGAGGGGAGTAGCTAGCCTATATAGACTTAATAAATAAGCTAATTTTAGTTAACGTTTAAACGATAATCCTACTATATTAGCGTATTCCTTAGTAAAGGGGAGACCTATACGTCGCTAAGCGTAAAGATACGTCGCTTACTTAAGCTTATTATATTTATCCGATTTCTTAGTAGTTAATAGTTAAGGGACCTATGCTTTACTAAACGCCTTTTTACTTAGCTAAACGGCTAAACCCGTCTTCCGCTTACCCGTATTTATTTAATTTAAAAGGGGGCGTACTTACTCTTATATAAATAGCTATTTAACTATAACTAAAACGCGCCGTCCCTTTTAGTAAAGGTCGACCGCTATAAATACAATCTTTACTATAATAGGAGAGTACTTAGTAATAAATAAAAGGCAATCTATTTTCGTTATAAGTAAAATATTAGTAAAGTTAATTAAAGTGTTTTACGTAAGCTACTAAAGGCTAGTTACTAGCCCTTCGTCTTATATAGTTATAGCCGTCCTAACGCTAAAAAAGCCCTTAGCCTTAGTCTTAATTACGCGTATTAGTATCTTATAGCTTGTATTAAACGATAGTAAAGAGGTAGTACGGTAATTAGCGTAAACTACTTAGTCGCCCTTTAACGTAAGGCGCCCTTAGTATTTACTAATAACCTCTTCTTTGTTATCGTCCTTGTTAAGCTCGTCTACTATATCGTCGTCCTCGTCGTCTTTATTATTATTAGTCTCGTCCTAGTCCGTCTCCTTTAGGTACTTATTTACGTCCTCCTCTTTACTTAGCTTAGCCTCTTCGTCGTCTTTGTTATTAGGGGTAATCGCTACTAAGCTAGCCCTTGTCCGTAGTTGTATTACCTTCGCCTTAGCGGCGGCGGCCTTTTAGCGCTACCGCCGCGCTATACTAACTTTAGTTTATTACTCTACTATAGTATAGAATCTTTAGTTAATTAGGGTTTTAACACTATTTTATATAAGCTTAAAAGGGTGTATAACGACGTAGGTTTAAGTGCTATATAGCGGTATATTAACATTTAAAAATAACATTTAGCCGTTTAACAACATTAGCAGCGTCTTTATTAAGCGACGAAGTTAAAAAAGAGAAAGCGTCGCTTATAACGGCTTACCTAAAAAGCTTTTCTTTTATATTATAAACTAAGTAGCGGTAAGAACCGCCTAAGGGTTAACCTACTACTACTACTTACCGCTTTTATTAAAGGCTTCTTAGTATTCTTATAAACTAAACGCTTATCTAAACATCTTATTGCTAAATAAAGCGGGAAAGCTCTTAAATTCCTTATATAAGTCGTAGCTAGCGTATAGTAGCTACGCTACGACGCCCCTTATAAAAGGGACGTCGAAGCGTAAATATACTAGCTTTAACCTAATAGTTAGGATGCTACAAATATTGCGTATATAGTTTAAAAAGGGGGTAGCGCTAATAAATAAAACCTTATCTTTCTTAAGTAACTAGGCCGCTTACGTAAACGACTTATTAAGGAAACGGATATATTAGCACTCGTTTAAAATTAGTATACTAAACCTAACGTTATAAAAGGGGTACTATAAACCCTTTGTAATAACAAAACCTAAACGGTCGTTTTTCTTAGTAGCTTCGTCGTCCTTTACTTAAACTATTGCTTTAACCTACTTATTATCGTCTTTAATTTCGTTAACCTTTATTTTATACTTATTTACCTCGTCCTTTAGATCCGCCTCGTCGTTTATGTTATTAACTATATATTAAACCTTAGCGCCTTTTATAGTACTATTACGTATAATAACTATTTAACGTACTAAAGTTATATACGTTATAAGAATAATAGTTTACTTAGTTTAGTTAGTAAAAGGGGTGTTAGCATACCCTTAAAGGAAATTTATATTATAAACCGAAAACCTACGCATTTAAGCGTTTATAAGAGGAGTAAATAACCCTTTTACCTTTTAGTCCTTTTTTCCTTAGTTTATTATAGTACGCCTTAAAAAGGCGTCTTACTCCTTGCTAATAATCGACGCTTCCTTAAGCTCTTAGTCGCTCTTATCCCGCAATCTTATTAGATTACTATAATATACTTTAACGTAGAAAAATTCGTTAAATATATAGTAAGTCTCTTAAAAAACCTAGCTAATTATAAAAGCTAAGACGACTAGTATATATAGGTAGAATGTCGAGGTTTTTAAGTCCTTCTCTTAGTAGCACACCCTTATATATAGCGCTAGTATATACGTCGCCGTCTTACTTATTCCCGTCTTATTAGTAAGTAGCGTAAATCTTAGTAGAGTAGTGTTTATTACGCGCTAAGTAGTAGTAGCGTTTATTTGTTATTAGCGGCTATATAGCGCTACTAAACATAGGCCTAACATACTAATAACCTAGTAAGGCTTAAATTTAAAATTAGGCTAAACAAAAGTAGTAAAGCTAAACTAGTTATTCTTCGCCGTTATATTGTACTTACTAACCGCCTTAGTAATAAAAACATAGTTTATAGTAGTCTTATTAAGGATGCAGTTAATAGTACGTACGTAGGTTTTAGCTAACTTAATATTAAGTACTATAAAGGCATTATAAACAACGTTTTTACTAACGACGCGCATAGTTACCTTATAAATGTCTTACTCGTTATTATTAATAAGGCGTATTAAGACGCTATCCTCGGCAAGCGTCTTAATTACTAGCTCCGTCGCCTTATTAGCTACCTTAGCGCGCCCCTTAAGTAAGCCGCTATAGAGTAGCTACCTTATATAAAGCTTATAAAGCTTTATAAGAAGATTTAGCGTTATAATGTCGATAAGCTCCCGCCTCTTTAACTTATAAAGTAGCTTTTATACTTAGCTTTAGGCGGAGAGATTAGTAGTCTTATTTATATTCTTTAGCTTAGCTATAATTATAGTAACCGTTTTGTTAGCTTTTATACGTAAGTCGGATAGCGGGAGTAGTTAAAGCTTCTTAGGCTTTACTAGCATCGCTACGTATATACGGGATATACAGCTATCGGGGTTAGCGTGTATTAGCTTAATAAGGCGGCTAACTTTAAAGCAGTAAGTAACATTTACTATAATTGTTTATAACTAGCCTTTTAGTAGGATTCTAAACTTATTAAACGCTTTAGTAAAGGGAACTAGTATTACTTAATTCTTAGCACTTTAAATGTTAAATAGCTAGCTTTTTTCGCTACGTTTATTTAGGAACGTATAAATAGCGACGAAGCCCCTTAGCTAGTCGTCGCCGCTATATCCTAGAATTGTGCCTTTTTTATTAAATACTAAGAACTAAATATTCTTTTATAGCTTATCCGTTAAGAATTATATTACGTTATAAGCTATAGCTACTAAAATAGCCTTAACATTAAGTAGGCTTTCGCTAAATAAGCTTAAAGCAGCCTTTGTTAACCTTATAGTAATCTCGTTTTTTCTAACCGTTATCTTAGTTATTAACTTATTAAATTTGCTAATTATTAAAAGCGCTTTAAAAAACTATGTTTTAAAGGGAGCCTTTCGCCCTTTATAACCTTTAAAATTATTCTTTATAGCCCTTATATATGTTTTTATAATATCGGTACCTTTGCTATAGTTAGCTAAGTAATATATTTATAAAACAGCTTTTTATATATTAACGCTAGCCTAGGTGCTAAGGTACTAAGACAGCTACCTTAGCGTAGTCTATAGCTTAGTTAGGGGGAGGGAGCCCGGGTCTAACTCCAAAGGAGTTAGTAGCTAGCGAGGGCCCTAAGCACTAAGAAGCGTAGGTTACATTGTCTAAAGGCTAAGGATTCCTTATAGGAATTTAATTAAACTTGTCTAAAGGCTAATTAGATTCGCTAGATAAATCTAATTAGGTTTGCCCGGAGGCTAATTAGGTTTATAAGGGAAACTAATTAGATTAGCCGAAGGACGAGTGCGCGCATATATAGGAGTCTAATTAGTAGATTAGTTGCTTGTCTAACTAACATAACTAAATCTAATTAGAAATAGTATATATATAGGTAAAGTCTAATTAGGTTTAATGCGCTAGAGCGGAAGAACTTAACGCCGCGCTTTTAAACGGGAAGGTTGGTTAAGTTTGCGAATCGGGGGTTGCGTGCGTAAGTATAAGGTAACCGTGTTATACCCTTATTACAACCTTTGCGTTAAAAGGCAAGGTATTAGATACTAATCTAAGTACGAAGCTGCTTAGCTTTTTTAAAGAGTAGAATTAAGTGTAAAAAATAAAATAAAAAAAAACAAACTAAAGAAAATTAAGTAAAAGATAAAGGAAATAAACTAAATTACGTTTATAGTAGACTTTAATTAGCTTCTCTACTAAGGGAGGAGCTTTACTAGGTATAGTAGAAGCGCGCTTAATTAATAAAAACGGAAATAAAAAAAGATAATAAAACAATCTAAGTAGGTTTTACTAATAAACCTAGTTACTCTTCGTTAACTTTTATAGCTAGCTTAGGGAGCGGCTAAAACATTATCGTAAACGCGTTAGCCTACGGCCGCTACTTATGCTATTTAAGCTAGCGAAGGGGCTTAAACGAAAAGACTAAAAAGGTAGCTTAGTAGGAAATTACTAAGCGTACATTTGTAAAGGGGCTACGGGGTTTCTTATAAGGTGCCTTTTCTTAGCGCTTTACGTTGCTCTGCTTAGCCTTTGTCTTCTTTTAAGTTTAATTAAACTTTGTAAGCACTATCCCCTTACCTTTCTCCCTTTCCGTTATTTCCGTAAGCTATGCATTAACCTTAATAAGATCCTTAATAGCTATAAGCTTTTTAAGTAAGCTATGCTACGTAGTATTAATTCCTACGGCCTTTATTAAGGGTTGCGCTACTTATTCCCCTTTTAGCCTAATCTTATTAGGTTTAATAAAAGGGCTATAGTTACTTTACAACCTAGGCGCCTTTAGTTATAGTATAAAAAGGCTTTCCTTATTAATAAGGATAATCTCTTTAATCTTTAGCGAGTAAATTACCGCTTTTAGCTATTAGTACTTCTTTAGGGGCGTCCCTAGCGTAGTCCTAAAGCTTTAGTAGGTATATAAGGTAGCCGCCTTATCTATTTATACGATAAACATAGTACTTACCTCGCTACTTACTTACGTATTAAAACTAATTAGGCTCTCGTTAGGGTATACCTTAACAAAGGGCCCGTTAGCCTTTGCTACATTGTCTAAGAGGGTCTGCAGATACTAGTCAACGTTACGCCGCGTTACCGCTATTTTAAGCGGTTTTTCCTTATATTTTATCCCGTTTAGGATTATAATCTAACATATCCTTAAGTACTAGGTTATTTAGTCGGTTGTTAGGCCGATCGCCGAGTACTCGCTACTACGTAAAGGTAATAAGTTTATATAACCTAGTTCTGCCTAGATTTAGGCGATAAAACCCGCTTATATTTAAGCGTCCTTCTTCTTAACGGTGTTAAGGACGCTAAGGATAGGGATAGTAACGTTATAAAACGTTAAAAGCGTTTAGTCGTTTAGGCTAGTTTAATTAGCTTTTAAGGGTTCTTAAAAGAAAACCCTAGTAGCTTTTAAGACATATAGCCTATAGGACTAAGAGTCTACCTACTACGTAATAGGTACGTCCCTTATTTCGTACTCTTAGCTTATTAGGATTAGCTAGTTCCTAATTAAGTATGTCTTAAATTCCGCTTTTAAAGGGGCGTACGAAATGCTAATTATACTATTAAACTAGTAAATCCGTCGTCGTTCTTAGTTTATAATAGCTAGGACCTAGTAGTCCCTTAGGTGTATAAGGAATATAAGGAAGCGTTTTCTAACGTACTCCGTAGTTTAGTTATTTTACATTTTAAAGGTAAGGCTAGCTTAGTAGTAAGTAATCGTTAGGAACTAAATTAAACTCTAGTAGTCTTAGAGGACTAGGATAAGCTTAGCGACTATCTCGTCGTTGTTTAGCTAATCCTTATTAAGGATAGCTACCTTAATGTTAAATAGGCTTAGTAGGTAGTTACTATAGCTAAAGTTAAAAAACTTTAGATTTAGTTTATCCTAGCTTCCTTACGCATTAACATTTAGAAAGTATATAGCAACGGCCTTGTTTGCTTTTATAGTGTGCATTTTTCGTAAGAAGTAAGTAGGTTTAGTTGTAACAATCTAATTAAATACCCCGCTAAGGTGTAGGATCTAGTAATTAAACTATCCTTACGTAAAGTTGTTTAAACGCGTACTATAAGGCTAATTTAGTTTTATAGCTATTCTATATATAGCGGCATTAGTAATGCTCCTACAGCTCTTAAAACGAGAGCTACGAACTAATCCGTAAGTAGACATCTTAATTATTTATTAAGGGTTAAACCTAATTAGGCTTCTCTTTAGTAAGAGCGTTGTCGCTTTTAGCTAGTAAGGCGGGAAAAAGAGAAGGGAGAGTAGTAAAAGAGAAGGTACTAAGAGATAAGGGAGGAGAGGAAAAGAGTAGTAAAGGGCACTAGGCGATTTACGTTTACACCTTTTATAGCGAGAGCTCCGTAGGCTAAATAAAAAGGGTAAAGAGGGTATAAAAGGGAGTAAAAGCTAATTAGCTTTGTGTCGCTACTTATAGTTATATTTAAATTTTAAGTATAAGGATGTAGTTATAGTAATGCTAAATTATAAAGCGTTTAAGGGTATAAGAGAAGTTAAAGGGAGATTAGCGATATTTATAGTTGTAAGGAGTAGTTTTATTAACTAGCTATTTACTATACTATTTTAAATCTTATAAAAGGGAAAAGGCAGTCCTTTTTTAGTAAAAGTACTTCTTATTTATAAAGAGGCGGGTTTAATTAAAATCTAAACGGAATCTAAAAAAAATCTAATTAGACTAGTAAATAGCCTTATACTTAAATAAGCTTCTTTCCCGTTTACTAGTAAACAGCCTAATACTTAAACAAACTTCTTTATTTTTTACAACGATAAATACTACCTACTACCTTCGTTAGTTTCTTCCCTTTACTTACTTTAACCTTTTTACCTACGTATTGTTATATTTATATTCTATACCCCTTTTTGTCGCTAATTAACTATAAGTAAGAAACGTTCCGCTTTAGTTTAGCGTAATACTAGTACTAGTACTACACCTTCTCTTTAAGGACTAGTAAGCTATTTTAGTACTAAAATGCTGTTTATTAATCTTATAATGCTAAATACTAATTAAATTCCTTTAAAGGCTTTTATAACTCCTATTATTACCGTACTTAATTAGTCTTCTTTAGTAGCTTTTATACTAGTTTCCTTAACCGATTTTACTCCCGTTATTGTTTCTTAGGCTAGTTTTATAGTCCTACGCCCTTAGTAGCTAGCAATTCTCCTATTAAATAATTTAAAGTAGTTTACTAGGGTAAAGGCTCGTTCTACCTTCTTACTAAAGCGTATAGCGGCTAATTTAAATTCTTTAAATAATAAGGCGCGTAGGCTTTGCTATGCCGCGGCTAATTTTATATATAGCGAGTTATAGCTAAACTTTAATTAGCTTCTTAATTACTATATTAAGCTAGCTAATCTACGCGTAAATTTCTCTTATAAAACCCTTAATAAGTTCCTTATATTTAATAGGATATAGCATTTACTTCTTAGCTTCTTTTTAATATACGTAATTAAAGGCGACGCTAGCGCCTTATACCTTTACTAGTAGTTCCGTCCTCTTTTTAATCTTAGTGCTTTTTAAAAGGTATTTAGTTTAGATTCCGTTATAAAGGCTTTTTAGTAAAATAATAAGGCTAATTTAGTTGTAAAGCTAATCTTTGTTAAAAAGATTTATAGCGTGCCTTTTAGCGAGTATGCTTATAAGCTAGCGACCGACGGGCGTTAATACAAGTCTTTGTTCGTAGCTACTTATAGCTACCGCAACTTAAATCCTTACAAACGCTACGAAGAGCGGTATATGCATCGTTAAGGGGGGTTAACTAATTAGGGTTATACCCTGTAGATTATAGTTTTATAGTTTAGGTATATTTCCTTACTAAGCGTATTAAACGTATATACCTCTTACCTCTTTTACGTAAAAGGAAAGAAGTACTTATACTATTTAGCTTAAAGGGAGCGTTTTACGCCGTTATAGCTTAGGTTTGCTAAGCGTAAAGCGTCTTTACCTCCCTTAGTTATTTCTCTTAACCGGTTTTTAATTGTTAGCCCTAATCTAACTACCTTAGGTTTGTTTAAGGCGAGCTTTAATTGGTTTTAGCTAGCTTTATAAAGTGCTTTAATAAACCTAAGGTTATAGGTTGTTAGCGGCTTAGGCTTAACACCCTTAGCGACTTTAAGGCGTCCTACTAAAAAAAGGACTAGGCCTAAGGTCTTAAAGTCGGCTAAGACTCCCTTAAAGGAGTTAGTAATACGGTCGGCGCCCGTTTTAGCGTAGGTTTCTTTAGGCATTAGCAAAAGCTAGGCGGTCTTATTTACGGCGAAGGCCTTAAAAAGGAAGCTAGACGTTATTCCTAAGGAGTCCTTAATTCTTATTCCGCCGAAGTTAAGGGGTGTAATAAGGGCGGCTATTTACCCTATTTTTAGGATTATAAAGCTTAATAATAGCCTAAAGCTTAATTAAACTCCCTTTGTTCGCTAAAGTACTAAGGTAGCCCTTAAGGATGTTAAGGTGTTTATAAGCGTAATAAAGGAGGCAAAGGGGGCGAAGCCTGCCGTTAGGAAGAAGGTTACGTTTATTAAACGTACTACCCTTTTTAAGGCTAGGCTAAAGAAGGTAGTCGTCGAAGAGTTTGCTTTAAAGGGAGGGTTTAAGGAATTTAATCTATCTCCTAAGTTTAAAGGTAAGGGCAATAGTCTTAACGAGTCTAAACCTAAGTCTAAGGAGGAGGAGGCTAATTTAGATAATAAGGGGTTTGTTAAGGAGGATAACTAATTCGCTAATTCTAATGCTAGCTTTTATACTACTAATTTAAATACTAAGATAACTAATAACTAGTCTTAGGCTTTAGGTAAGAAAAGGGTTGTGTAAGTGCGACGGGTTTAATTAGGTTTTTAGCGCGTTTTCTAGGCTACGTAAATAAGATTTTTTAGCGCGCCTACTAAGCTACGTAAATAAGCTTTTTTAGCGCGCTTACTAGGCTACGTAGTTATTTAGAAATAAAATAAAGACATGTTTATACTATAAACGTTTTACTATAAAATAATCGTAGTTTTACTAATTAATAATAGCTATTACTTAGCTTATGTAATTATAAGAATTTAAATAAAAGGAAACAAAGGGACTTATAAAACATAAGAAACATAAAAAGAATATACTTAAGTAGTAAGTAGCTTTTTTATTATAGTCTTACTTTTTATTTAGTAAGGTTATTTAGCCGTTATTTATTAGCGAAGGATAAAAGTAATCTAGTATTACGATTTTAAACCTTTGCTTTATATAACTCTAATTAGTTTTTAGTACTAGTATTTTTTACGTAGTTTAAGCTTCTTAATTAGTGTCCTACATTAGCGTATTATTATCTCTTTAAGCCTTGTTAGGCTATTTATTTCCCTCTTTATCCTTAAAGCTTATCTCTTCTTCTTAATTTAGCGTTTAATTAGGTTTATACTAAATTCCTTCCTCGTCTTATACGAATTTCTTTAACTAGTCTTAAGGGAATGTCTTACTTTATACTACTTTATTAGGGTAAGTAAGAACGTATATCCTATTTTATAAAATCGATTTTATAAAGAAAAGACCCTACTAGCGGTAGCTAATTTTTAAGGTTATAAACATATTTATAGCCCTTAGATTATCCTATGTAAGAACGAGGTTATTAGGTTAAATGCGCTAGCTTACGGGCCGGCGTTAATAGTAATCCCTTTTATCTCGCTTCGTAGCTTCCTTCTTACGGTATTTGTTAATAGCTACTATAGCTTGTCCTACGTCCTCTTTCTTATTAAGGAGAGATCTAATTTAGTTCTTAATAAGTTCCTTTAGTGTTATGTTATTACGCTAGTTTAGTACTTTCTAAGTTAGTATTTTAACTTTAAGGGGTACTACTAGCTTATATTCGTAGATAAGGTAGAAAGGGGAATACTTATAAGAACTTTATATTATTGTTTAATCGGCAAAGAGCACTATTAAAAGCGCTCTTCTCTATTTAATTCTAGTACCTCTTATAAGTTTACTTAAGGCTTTTTTAATTAAGAAGTGTCCGGCTTTTATAATGCTATTTGCCTTTACGTTATAGGCTAAAGTAATAACGTAAAGGATTTTAATTAGTTTGTATAGTTAGATAAGGTAAAGTTTAAATTCGCTTCCTTTGTTAACTACGGCTATTAGCGGGACTTTATAGTAGTAAACGATATTTTCCTATAAGAAGCGTTTAATCGTTTCTAAGTTAGCTTTTATAATTACTACTACTTCGACATAGCTAGTTAAGGCGCATTATGCTTTAATTAGGAACTTAAAGTTCTTAGTTATAAGTAGTAGTCTTTAAATGTTAAAATAGATTTTAATAAATAGGGCTATAAGTACGCGTTGTAATCGTGCTATTTTAGCGTATCTTTTTAAAGTTTACTTTTAGTATAGTAAATATAATTTTAAAGAAGCGCTAACTTACGCTTTAAGCCCCTTCTACTAGTAACGGATTCTAAGTCTTTTAGTAGTAGCTTCTCTTTTATAATGTTTAACGGTAATATATATATTTCTAATTAGTTTTTACTTTAAATTAAGGTTGTTAACTACCTAAAGGGGCATTTTGTTTATCTTAACCCGCTATAAGTACTAGTTATAGTAATTAAAGTACATACTTTACGTAATAAACTACTAAAAGGCTCGTCCTTTTAAACTAAGTAGCTACTTATTAAAAACGAAGAATCTTAACATATTAACAAAGTAATCTAACTATTTTTTATTTTAATCTAAAAGTAGAATCTAATTAGATTCTACCTTATTTTAGCTAATTAGCATATAAAAGATTTAAGCATTAATAAATTCTTTAAAGTCGCCTTCTTTCGCTCTTTTAGCTTAGTCCTTGTTTATAATTAGTTTATAAGATAAGGCGTTTATAATAACGTTCCTTATACTAAGGATGTATTAGACTTTAAAGTTAAATAAGCGGATTTACGTAATCTATTATAAAAGCAACGATTTAAAGACGTTGCTTAAAGAGCCGTTTAACTAATAGTATAAGACAAGAGCGTCGGTCTTTAAAACGAAGTAAATACTATATAAATAACTACAAAGTCTGCGTAAAGCGTTTACTATTCCTCTTATCTCCTTTTTTATAGTATTATAGGCGGCTTTTGCTTTCGTCTAAATGCCGCTTTTAAATTGTATAAAGCGTCGTTTCCCGTCTTATAGCTAAGATAGTTCTACTCCTTATCCGTTTAAGCTTACGTTTATAGTAAGGAAAATAGTTACGCCCTTTATAGTATAGTTAATTATAATTAAGATTAGTAGTAAGGTAATAGCATCTTAAAGTGCTTTAAAGCTACGAATTTAATTAGATTCCTACTAAAATTTTTAATTTTTTTATAAGAGCTAGTATAAGGGTTTTATAAGAATTATAAAACAGCTAATCTAAATCTAATAAAACATAATAAGGCTAAGGAATATACGTACGTCTTTAATATTATAATATTGCCGCTAACTAAGGATTTTAATTATTTTAGCTTAATTAGGGCTACGTTTATTATAACTATAGTAGTATTTAACTACTTTTACTAATTACTAGCATTATTACGATTTTACTACCGCCGTAGTAACTTTAGTAAGTTTAAAGTTTATAAGGACTTTATCGACGTTTCTTAAGTACTTAACAACGTATTTTCGTAGTCCTTTTCTAATACATTTACTATTATACTTTGTTTTTAGCCCCTTTACGCTTACGTTATTAACAAAGGCGTAATAAACCGTAGGAATTAGCGTATTTAAGATTTAATTAATTATTTAACAAAATTACGTAACTAAATTAGTTACGCCTTATAGGAGCGTATACATTTGTAAGAGTCTAATTCTAGTCTTAAAGGTTGTTATATTGCGGGATTCTAAGGTAAGTAGAATCTAATCGTATTTAGAAAAAAGATTAATAAGACTAATTAATTTATATATTATAATATCTTTTAAAAATTTATTAGCTATTAGTAGGATAAACGCATCCTAAATTATAAAGGCATTATATTTAACCGCGTTATTAATAAGTCTTAGCCCGTTGTCCTTCTTTTTAACAAGGAACTAATAGTTGCGATAAGAAGCATAGCTATCTTTAAGTACTCTATAGTCTTTTCTTATTTATAAAAGCGTTACTACTTTCTCTTAAAAGGCGTAAGGAATTAGTACTATCCTTAACTACTAAGCGCTATAAGGGACGGTTTTAATTACTTATAAGGGCGCTACCTCCTCCTTAACTCTGCCTATTTTAGAAAAGTCTTATAATAAAGCTGCTTTATAGTTAGATAAGATTTATATAAACAATGCTTACTCCTTCTTTATAAGTTTTAGTAAGAGTCCCTTTAGTATTAGTAAAAGCTAATTAAACGTAAGCTAAAAACCCCTTAGTCGTTTATTAAATCGTAGTATAATAAATGCTTTAAATTTAGGTAGTTCTTATTAAAGGTCTTTTTAGATTCTTACCTATTCTTTACTTCTTTAATTAGGGTCTTTTAAAAGCGTTAATCCGTCTAAGGGTTAATTATTAAGCGGTTAGACTTTGTTTACCTTTCGCTTATAAAGCGTATTAATTAAGATAACGTTTAATTTAAATTAGTCCTCCTTATAGGCTAATTCCTTCTATATAATCTCGTTCTTATAAGCAAGGTCGAGGATAGCTAGTATGTTAAAGAGGTATTTAGCCTTAACTTATCTAATTACCCTATTGTCCTTTTCTAACAAAAGTAGAGCTTTATAGCTAGTACTAGTAAAGTTTAATCGGTCTTCGACGAGTCTTAAAAGGCTAGTCGCTTCTTTTATTACACCCTTTAATCTTAGTAAGGGACTTAAATAAATAGTAATTATCCTTAATTAATTACTATCTACTCGTTTAAAAACTCGTACCGTTTAGCTACTTTAATAGGATTAAGGGTAACGACTAGTTGTTAGTTATTAAAGATTATACTACCGTACAAAGTAGTGTTATTACTATGTATAAGCGTAAACTTCGCGTCTATAATAAAGGGTATGCTAAGTAAGATTAGGTTTATGCTTCGCCGTTCCTTAAAAACGAAGAAATAGGTTGTTAAAGGGTACCCTCTAATTTATACTAGTCTTCGCGCTTCCTTAGCAAACTTTTCTATTAATCTATGTACTCCTTAAGACGTTACCGTTGTTAGCGTAATAGCTAAGTATGCTTACTATACTAAGTTAACGCTAATTATATTTACCTATAATCCGCTATTTATAATTGCTTTTATAAATGTCCTAATTATACTTACTAGCCTAATATTAATAAAGATTCGTAGTAATTTAGTTAGTCGTATAAGGCTTATTAATATACTAATTGTTTAAGAGAGCGATTTAAGGGCTAGCTCTTAGGCGTTTCTAATTAAATTTATTTCTACTTCCTAGCTATAAGTATTAAGGACGAGGGTTTTATTAAGTTTGTCGTCTATTATTTAAAGTTTTTTAATTACCTTAATAGCAAGGTAAAGGACTCCTATACTAATAGGTTCCGTCTAAGCCCGCCCGTTTTTATTAACGTAGACTATGCTTTTTACCGAGCTAGCAACGTTAGCGAAGTATACTAAAAGGTAAGCGGCGACTAGCTTACTAAGCTTTGCTAAATTAGCTATAGTAACCTTAATCTTTATATTTAACGCTTCTTTTACAACTTAATTTATACGTAAGGCGCGTACTAGCTTTAGTACTATAGTCTTAGCTTTCTTAATAGCCTTTTTCCTATCGTCTTTTATTAGCTATATAGCTTTTAAGATTTAGCGTAGCGTGCGTAGAGTTTAATTAAATTCTACCGTTACGTTGTTAGAATTTTCTAGTAGCGTTAGGAGCGGCTCTGTATAAGTTTATAGCACGTCCGCAAAGATCTCGTCGTTATTACTAACATTTACTTCCTTAAAGCGCACCCTCTTATTTATAGCTAGGTTAGTATTTACTATTATATAAGGTGCTATAACAGGGTTATAGTTAGTAATACTTTATAAGCTAGGCTAATTATATAAGGATAGGGTAAGGGTATTAATATTATCTAAGGTCTAATTATATTCTACTAGTTCGACGGTATTAATTTTAGTAGTAGGGGGTAGAGCGATTATAAGTAGCGTAATTAGACCGTTTTAATTCCTTATAGTAGAAAGGTAGAGTAGTCTAGTTTTTACCCTAATCCCTTATACTATTGCTTTTGCTATTCCTTTTACGCTATCCTAGTTAGGGTAGCGGGTAAAAAGGGACTAAACGACGCTTTAAATACAGCTAATCTTCTTAAACTAGTAAAATAAGGCTTTTAAAACATTCTTACTACGCGCTAAGTCCTTAATACTAATATATAGTCTACGCTTGTTAAGGACGTAAAACGAAATAAAGTAGCCTTCGTCTTAGTAAACCTAATTATAGTTATACATTTAATGTCTTAGGTTGCTATAGTAAAAGCAGATCCTAATTAGCTCTGCGTTTTATAGTATACGCCTTAGTCCTTAAAACCTTTTACTATAGTTACTATATTATCCTCCTTAATTGTATTTTTAGGATTAGTATCCTTATAGCCCTCCTCCTTAGTAGTTAATGTTAACGTAGCCGTAGTCTTTAACGTAATTAAAGTTTTATTTAGCTTGCTTCTACGAATATAAGTTTTAAAATAGCTAGCTAGGTTATAGCTAAGTTATTCCTAATTAGGATTAAACTAAGAGAACGGCCTTAATAAGCTTGTTTTAGTTAATGCTTATTTCTTTAAATTTACGGATAAGGGCGTTAAGTTTAGCGTTTTATAAAACTACTAATATAGTTATAGCTAGTACGGCTAAGGCTTATAAATTAAAAGTAGTAAGAGTAGTTAGCAAGCTTAGGTTTATAGTACTAATATAGGCTATTTTCGTTTAGGTCCGTAGTTTTAGGGTAGCTTAATTAAAGTTGTCTTCCTTAAAGTGTCCTTTGCCGTAGTTTAAACGCAGTACTTCCTATTTAAGGAAGTCCTTTATAATTTTATTAAAATCCTTAAACGTAGTAACTTTTAAGTCTTTTACCTTAAGCTTACTAACGGCGTAAAAGTGCTAAGAGGCATCCTTTAGGAGCTTTTTAACGAAGCGCTTAGTATATTCCGTCGTAGTTAATTTAATTTTTACGTTAAATAAAAGGCCTTTAAATTTTTTAAAAGCTTTTATAAGGTAAATTAGATTAAAAAGGAGGTCTTTTATAAGCTAATCGTCGATACGGGACTAAGGGTCCTCGCTATAATAAAGGTCTTCGGACTAGAAGTGTTCCTTTATCTTTTTTATAAACGTCGTCTAAGTAGTAGTCTAATTAAAGCTAAGTATAGACTTAGTAATGTCCTCTACTTAGTTTTTAACTTTATCCGTATAGTAGTAAGGGAACTACTTAACGCGGTTATTATTACTTAGGTATACTTAGTTAGTATAGAAGTTAAAGGTTTTAAAGTAGTCCGTTACTCCTTTCCTATTAAATATTTTTAATCCGTCTTTGCTAAGTAGCGGCATCGTTGCTACTAAATAATAGATTGCTAAGGCCTACGCAAGTACCTAAGCTAGTTCTATAGCTTAAAAGCTAGGTTAAGTCTAATTAGTCCCGTCTAAAGTGCTAGGTTTAGACTAAGGCGTAATGTTACCTATAATGTTAAAGTAACTATTTCCTACTATTTTAATTACTACTTTAGTATAGGTTATTGCCTAAATAGTAGAATGCTTCTTAGTAAGGATTCTAGTATAGCTAAGGGCTATAAAATAAAAAATAGGTAATAAAATAAGGTGTATTTAATTTTTAAAGTGTTTTTATACGTTTTTCCGTCTTACTCGTTAAGGGAGGGTTTTTCTTTTAATTTTTCGTTTTTATAATCCTTCTTTTATATCTCTTTCTTCCTACCTACCCTTATAGCTACTCGCAAGGGGTAGGCTAGTCTTTCTCTAGTCCTTACCGTAAGTTTAGCTTACTCCTTATTTCTAAGGTTTAATTAGTTGCTTTGTAAGCCTAATTAAATTCTAATAAATTAGTATTCTCTTCTTACCCGCTATCGTAGCTACTAGTAAGGGGTAGGCTAGTCTTTCTTTAGTCCGTACTATAAGTCGTAGCTTAACTTTGTTTTTCTTATTTTACCCGCTACTACGGCTAATAGTAAGGAGGTAGGCTAGTCTCTCTCTAGTTTGTACCGTAAGTTATAGCTTTAACTTCTTTATTCGTTGTATTATATTTCTAATCGGTTCCTAGTGTCGGCGAGGCTTAAGTACTTGCTTACCTGTTTCTGTAATTTAGGTAGGTTATATAAGATTATTATTGTACTAGTAGTCCGTTTTTCCTTTACTTAAAGGGGCTATAAGGAGTAATTAGTTCCTTCTCTTAGCTACTTAGCTTTAAAAACGGCGTAGAAGTTATTTTATTATAATAGGGTAGTAAGAATTAAATAGGTTAAGCGTATTTATATTTAAAGATATAGAATTTGTAGTATTTTAGTAAGGAAAGAAGAAAAAAAAGAAAAAAAAAAAAGGGGGAAGTAAACAAATAAAATAAACAAAGAATATGTTTAGGTCTTTCTCTAATAGTTAGCTATACCTAAATCTAATTAGTATTAGTTAATTAAGACTATATTATAGTAATATAGGAGGTTCGCTTTGTTAGTAATGCTTTTAAGTTATTCCGTAAGATGTAGAAAGGTCTTTATAAGTATAAATCTAAGTATATTTACTAATAACGCTAGCCTAAGTGCTAAGGCACTAAGATAACCACCTTAGCGTAGTCTATAGCTTAGTTAGGGGGAGGGAGCTTAGGTCTAACTCTGAAGGAGTTAGTAGCTAGCAAGGGCCTTAAGCACTAGGAAGCGTAGGTTGCATTGTTTAAAGGCTAAGGATTCCTTATAAGAATCTAATTAGACTTATTTAAAGGCTAATTAGATTCGCTAAATAAATCTAATTAGGTTTGCCCGAAGGCTAATTAGGTTTATAGGGGAAACTAATTAGATTAGCCAAAGGACGAGTACGCGCATGTATAGGAGTTTAATTAGTAGATTAGTTGCTTATCTAACTAACATAACTAAATCTAATTAGAAATAGCATATATATAGGTAAAGTCTAATTAGGTTTAATGCGCCGGAGCGGAAGAACTTAACGCCGCGCCTTTAGACGGGAAGATTGGTTAAGTCTGCGAATTAGGGGCTGCGTACGTAAGCATAAAGCAACCGTGTTAATATAAGTAAAAGGGGGGTAGCGACTCGTCGCTAACGGCGCCTCTTTGCCCTAATATTAGCAAAGGTATGCTTATATGTTACGGTAAGGGGACTAGCTACTAAAGCCTTAGCGCCTCTTTACGTAAATTATAGGTATATAAGGCCGTTTAGTTTAGTGCTAGTAGCTATTATATTTTAGCGTATTTTCTCCTTAGGAGACGACTAAAACAGTGTATATAACGAAATGTAGGTAGGGGCATAAGTACTAACTTATACTCTATGTTTAGCTAGGTTAAAAACGCATTTATACTACTAAACTTAAGGAAGGCGGCGGCCTTACAGTAGTTGTTTATCTTACCCTTAAACGGCTTAAGGTAGCTAATGTAGTCCTTTATAGGAATTTTATATAGCTTGCTAACTAACTTAGCTTAGTCGATCTTACCCTCGCTCTCTTTAGTTTATAGGGTAATAACGTAAGGCTAAGAGTATTCGTACTAAGGCGGCGTAGAGAGGTTAGTAGATAGTACACTCTTATAAGCAAATACGTTGTTAGTCTTTATTCCGTCGATAATTATAAATGCCCTTTTTAGAGTCTCGTAGTCGTCTCCTTTACTAGCTTTTAGCTTTATTCTTATCGTCTTAGTAGTAAGGTTTATAACCCTCCGCTACCTACCTTTAAGCGGTATAGTTTGTTTATTATTAGTTGCTAGTAGATAATATAGTTACGCTATAACCTAGCGCTCCCTTAGGTAAAAAATGCGTAATATTAACCTAGTTTTATAAGCGTAAGTTTAATTTAAGTAAAGTTAAAAACAAATTTTAATCGTCTACGTAGCTATATACCTTGCTACTTACCTTATTACTATATAAAATAAAATAAATATAATAAGAGGGAAAAGGCGTAACTAAGGGTTGTAATGCCTCCTTTAGTTAGTTAGTTAACTCTTTTTTAACGTATATAGTATTAACTTACTAGTTTAGGAGGAGGGTTAAAGGAAAAAAAGAGAGGAGAGAGTAATAAAGAGATTAAGAGGGAGAAGGAGATTATATACTCCTTACGTACTTTTTATTTCTAGCTAAAAAGTACCTTTTTTATACCTTTTCTAAATAAACTTTAGCGTCTCCTTTTAACCTTCTTTTATATGCAAACGGCTGCTTTATTACAACGCATCTTTCCGTTAAGAGGTACTTTATACTTTAAATAATTATAACGCATTTTTTTATTAAAAGGTGCCTTATACTTTAAATAATTATAACGTATCTTTCCGTTAAAAGGTGCTTTATACTTTAAATAATTACAACGCATCTTTTTACTAAAAAGTACCTTATACTTTAAATAATTTTAACGTATCTTTATATTAAGAAGTAAATTATACTTAAAATAATTATAGCGTATCTTTGCGTTAAAAAGTAACTTATACTTTAAATAATTATAACGTATCTTTCTATTAAAAGGTGCCTTAGTATTTATTACGTTACTATTTTTATATATATATAGCTACGCTATTAGTCTTAAACAAACGTTATTTAGTAGTTAAAAAGAGAATAAGTATATAAGTTTATATTTAATAATTATATTCTTATATTATATATAATACTACTTTTAATTAATATTATATTTAATATAAAGATAATATGTAATGCTTTTATAACTTATAAGCTGTAGTATAGCTAGTTATATAAGTAGCTTACTATTACTAGTATGTATTATATATAGTTACAAATATTACGTTTATTTTATAATTTATTCGTTTTTATATGTAATTATTATACTCTATACTATAGGAGGATCCTACTCTTACCTACCTCTTATATAGTATTTAACTTAAGTTAAAACGGCGGGAGTGTAGCGCCGTAGTAAGGACTATAGCTACGGCGCCTTAGCGAGGAGTATAGCGCCGTAGTAAAGACTATAGCTACGGCGCCTCGGTAAAGAGTATAGCGCCGTAGTAGGGACTATAGCTACGGCGCCTTAGTAAAGAGTGTAGCGCCGTAGTAGTAACTGTAGCTATAGCGCCTTAGCAAAGAGTATAGCGCCGTAGTAGTAACTATAGCTATAGCGCTTCGGCGTAAAGTATAGCGCCGTAGCTACTAAACGGGATTTCGAAGTTTAACCGCTAGCCTAACGCTATAAATGCCTTATGCTTAGATAGTATTATAAACTAGTTACTTTATTACTAGGTAAAGTGCTTTATAAAGGTAAGAGTTATATACTACGGACTAAGCGTAAGGAAGCGTTTAAATATTAATAATAAGAAATAATTAAATTTATATATAAAGGGGATATATTTAATCTTTATAAAAAGATTAATAACATATAAATTACTACTTCCTTATACGGTAGAAAGATTAAGGATATATAAACTACTACTTCTTTATATAGTAGGTAGAAAGATTAAGGATATATAAATTACTACTTCCTTATATAAAGTATAGTAAGTAGCGGTATAAAGGCGGTATAAAGATAGGTTATAAAGTAAAACAACGACCGTAATATACGCTTCTTTATAATCAAGACCTCGCTTAGTAAAAACTATTTACTTAGTTAGTAAAAAGGGAGAGTTATATATTTTAAATTAGGCGTAAGGAAGCGTTTAAATATTGCTAAGGGCGTAAGAAATAATAACTAAGTAGTAACCTTACGCTATAAATACCTTATACTTAAATAGTATTATAAACTAGTTACTTTATTACTAGGTAAAGTACTTTATAAAGGTAAGAGTTATATACTACGGACTAAGCGTAAGGAAGCGTTTAAATATTGCTAAGGGCGTAAGAAATAGTAACTAAGCGGTAACCCTACGCCGTAAATGCCTTATACCTAAATAGTATTATAAACTAGTTACTTTATTACTAGGTAAAGTGCTTTATAAAGGTAAGAGTTGTATGCTACGGACTAAGCGTAAGGAAGCGTTTAAATATTTACTAAGGGCGTAGGAAATAGTAACTAAGCGGTAACCTTACGCCGTAAATACCTTATACTTAAATAGTATTATAAACCGGTTACTTTGTTACTAAGTAAAGTGCTTTATAAAGGTAAGAGTTATATACTACGGACTAAGCGTAGAGAAGTATTTAAATATTGCTAAAGATAAATAAGTTAATTTAAGCGTAAAGAGTATAAATTTAATAGTAAGAATATATAAATTACTACTTCTTTATACGGTTAAAAGATAAACAAAAACCGTAGTTATAGTATTAAATTAAATATATTTTATTTAAATATAAGGTCTGCTTTCTATTTACTACTTTGCTTACTATGCTATTATTATACTATTATATAGTTTATGTTTTAATTGCTTAATTGCTTTTCTTCTTATAGTATCTACTATTAGGGTTTGTTGTTATATTAACGCTTATTTGCTTAAGGGAGGGGGGTTTAACGTATTTAGGCGTAGAGGGTAGTATTACTATATTGCGTTATATTTGCGTATTTAGGCGTAACGTTAGGGTTTATTATTGTATTAACGCCTATTTGCTTAAGGGAGGGGGGTTTAACGTATTTAGGCGTAAAGGGTAGTATTACTATATTACGTTGTATTTACGCATTTAGGCGTAACGTTAGGGTTTATTGTTGTATTAACGCCTATTTGCTTAAGGGAGGGGGGTTTAACACATTTAGGCGTAAAGGGTAGTATTACTATATTACGTTATATTTACGTATTTAGGCGTAACGTTAGGGTTTGTTATTATATTAACGCCTATTTACTTAAGGGAGGGGGGTTTAACGCATTTAGGCGTAAAGGGTAGTATTACTATATTACTTTATATTTATGCATTAAAGCGTAACAAAGTACACTAGTATTAGTATATGCTATGTTACGCTTAAATATGTTTTACGCAATTAGGCGTAAAGGAACGCATAGTTATGCTATAGGGTATATAAAAAAACTTTATTATAAATACAAAGTTCGAGCTATTATCGTTATTATTGTTATTTTACGTAAATTACGCTACTATTTAGGTTTAGTACGTGTTTTAGACGTAATAGTGCGCATAGACATTTTTATAAGTTTTACTCGTTTAGCGCAGCGTAAAATGTTTTCGTTATTCTTACCTTATATTCTTTTTTTTTTTAATAAAAACTATCTTTTAGTCTACTTAAGGTTTAATCTATTACGCTTCTTATTTACCTCCTTATCGCTTATACTAACTATATTACTACTACTATTCTTTAAGTATAGTAAAGGAGGTTTAGTAGTTTGTATTTATATAGAGTATAGCTAATTAAGCTATACTAACTTTTATTTTATAATAAGCTTTTATATTATAAAAAGCATTTAGGTTGTAAAAAGGTTTTATATTATAAAAAGCTTTTGTTTTATAAAAGACGTTTGTTTTATAAAAAGCTTTTACTTTATATAAAGTAAAGCTATAAAACAAAGGTATTTTATTTAAATAATTAAAGTTGTATATAGGGCCGTTAAATATAGGATTTAGCTTATTTTTTTGTTTTTTAAACCTACTTTTCTAAAAACCTAAACCTATAGCCGTAGTAATAATGCTAAGTTAACCCGGTTTATAAATTATATAACCTAGCGCTACTATTTTTCCTACCTACTATGTTTACGGGTTACGTATCCTACGCTACCCTCCTACGCTACCCTCCCTCTCCCTAAGCTATAACGCTTACCTTAACTTATATATAGTAATATATAATATATAAACAAAACTTAAACACCTACTTTAAAATAAATAATAATAATATAGTAAATAAAAGCCCTACTACCGTCTATTTACAATAATTAAATTAAATAGGTTATAAGCCTTTGCCTTTAGTAGCTTCGCTAGTCTTATAACCTTTATCTTTAGTAAGAGCCCCTCTTAAATAAAGAGTGCGCTACTTATTAAGCTATACTAGCCGCTACTATACTCTTAGCGCGCTTCCCCGTTACTTATTTAGTATATGTATGTGTCCTTTAGGTGCTACTCTACGCCCTTAGTAATAGCAACCTAAAACCTTTCCTAGTCGACAAAGTCTTAGTTAAAAATCCTTAGCTTATATAGTCTAACATTAATACTAATACCCGTAGTTATATAACTAATAGGTATTTTATCTTTTAGGTAGTCGTAGCGGTATAAGCTGTGTATTATAACCCGTTAAAATATAAGGTACTTATTAAGTATTAGGCTTAGTGCTAGTACTTATGCTACGTAACTCGTTAATAAGGGATCTTATTTAGGACGCTATAATATAAAGAGTGCTTAGTTAGGTAAATATCTTTTTAAATACGTTGCCCTTTTTAAACTTTGTTTACGTTTATAGACGGAGTACTACTATTAAGCCCTACGAATCTTATTGTTTTTCCCTTTTAAGGAGCTATAGAGGAAGTTGTTTAATAACGAGGTAGGGATAATCTAATGCGTTAAGGTAAACATCCTTTATAGCGTTATATACTATGCTTTAAATTTATATAACCTAAGAAACTTTTTTATTAGTATACGTACCTACTATACTATATTATAATATAAAAGGTTGTCCTAGCTATAGCGCTAATTATCGTCCTTATCCTCGTTTATTACGTTAAATAAATAGTCTACTATAAAGTAGGCGGACCTTATTAAACGGTTCCTTTATATAACTACTAGCTTAGACGGTTCGTCTTATAAGTAGCGCTAGTCGTAAAAAAGTAGCTATATTGCCTTTTAGTAAAAAATTAGTAGCTTATTAGTAGGGTAGGCTTTTTATGCTTTGTTTATTAGTTTGCAATTACAACTGTTTGCTACTAGCATTACTACCTATAAGTTTAGATTAAAGCGTTTAATAACTTAAAACGCGATTATAGCGTACTATACTTATTTTAATCGGTTCTTCTTTTACTTAAAAGGCATACTTATTACGCGCTTTAAATATAGTTAGTGTATAAGCTTATAAGCTTATACTATTTAGTTAGCTACGCTTCTAACTACGCTTACCCGCTTATAGTCTTTCGCCTTTTAAAAGAGCATCTTCTTCTAAAGCGTATGCGCTACCTTATCGTCTAGCTTTTATATAGTTTAGTTTAGCTTTTTAAGCTACTACTAAGTAAACTTATACAGCTTTATAAACTTAAGTAAGCTTAGTTTAGCCGTCTCCTTAACCTATTAGGTAGGCTATAGTAGACTAATAACGGCCTCGTCGTCCTTTACACTACTACTAGCGCTATTATCCTTACTAAAGTCTTTATTTAGTTCGTCTTTATAACTAGTATCGTCGTCGCTAAATAGCTCTTTAGTAAAGCCGTCCTTATAGCTAGTATTGTTGTTACTAAACAGCTCCTTTATAGTAAGGCCGCTATTATCGCCCTCGCTATTAGCTAGGGTAGAATAAGCCTTGCTATCCTTTAAAGACGCTATATTATCGTCTTATGTGTTATCCTACTAACTCTCCTTTATAAATATAAGGTATTACGCGCTTCTTCTTTGCTACTAGTTTACTACTACTTATCCTTTACCCTACTTAAACGCTAAGGTTTAAACGTCCTTAAATAGTAGTTACGAGTTATAAATAAAGTTGCTACTATAACACTAGCGTAAGAGGCGGAGTATAATTATTATTATAGCTATTTAGTTAAAGCTATTAGTCTTCTTAGTTTACTAAAACACCTACTTAAACGCTAGGTAGTAGCGATTAAGCTACGTAAATAAAAACTACCTAAGGTTTTAACTTAGTACTATAAGCTAAGGTAGCGCCCTTCTACTTAGGACAAAGGCCGCCCTTACTAGTTATACTTAGTACTACCTTATTTAGATTTTATTAAAAAGCGATATACTAACGTAGTACTCTTAGCGTACGCTGTATAAGCGAGTTTTTATATTATTAAGAGCTGCTATAGCCCTCGTCTTTCCTCGCTTATATACGCTAGCTACTTACTTTTTCGCCTAGTCGTTTATAATACCGCTAGCTTAGCTTAAGTAACTAACGTTGCGTATATAAATGCTGTTAAACGCTAACGTCTTTAGGTTTTCGCCCTATAGTACGTAGGTCTTTTATACATTAAATAGCAACTTAAACACGTTATAGTACTACGTATAAGCAAGCCTTACTAAGTAGTCTTAATCGTTAAGCGTAGCTTTAAGTATTACGCTTATAGCTTCCTTTATACTAGCTTATAAGTAGAACGTAATTATAGGTAGTTGCGGAGGCGCGGCTCTAACTATTTAGCGGCTTTACTAGCCCTTTGCTATTTAATTTTAGTATATTTCTAAGTTTATATCTTTTATTACCCTTTACCGCTACTTTTTAGTAGTTAGAGATAGTAACTTAAGGAGTGCTAAGTACTCCTTTACGTATGTCTTTAGGTAGTAAGTTTAGTATAGTAACACCTACTTGTTTGCATACTACTACGTATCTTACTTTGTAATGTTAATAAAGACGTAGTATAGATTAAAGTAGTTGTTATTAAATATATAATCCTAATAAGTAGTAAACTTATTAACTAGGCTACTAAACTACTTATCCTAGGCTACGAGTAGCAAGGGCATGTTTACCGCTAAGGTAGCCGACTATATAAATATGCCTTTAGTATTCTTTACTAAGAAGAAAAAGCTAAAATTTATAAAGCCCTTTAAGCTAGCTATGCTAGTAACGCGTTTATAAAGCTTACTTATAAGCTTTAGGAATGTTTAAGGCTATAAGTAGCTTATAACTACTTATTTAGTAGCTTACAAGATATTGTTTAGTTTACTAGGTTATTGCTTTTATACCTTTATTTTAGCGTATACTAATAAAAGAGCTACCTTATATAAGACTAGCTAGTGTTTAAGTATGTTAGCGTCGTCTTTATACCCTTTTTAAATAGCTAAGTAAAAGACGAGGTTAAACTAGTCTTATAGTAGCTTTATACTTAAAATACCGTCTCTTTTCCTTTTACTATTATAAGCTTTATAAAGGCGTAAGAAGTATACGTAAATACGTATATTATCTTAGCCCTTTATTTACGTAAAGGCGAGCTATAGTATATAGTATAGCGAAACCCGCTATATTAGCATCCTACTAAGCTCGCCGCTTTTATATAGGACTAAGACTATTAGGTGTACGTTTTTAGTAATGTTAAAGTTAGGATACTTTATTATATACACCTTTAGCCCCTTTTAGTAAAACGCTAAAGTATTAAAGAAGCTAAGTATACTATTTATATTAAATAAGGTTGCTATCTTATTAAATTTATTAAGCCGGCTTTTATATAAACTAGCTAAACATAAAGATAGTAGTAGGCTTACTAAAGTAGTCTACCCTTTAAAAGCGCTTTAAAAATTAGCGTAAAGTTTTACTTTAAGAATTATAAACAGTTTTTTCTTATTTAGCACAACTAGTACGCAACATTTAGGTAGTTACTTTAATTCGTAGCTAGGGTTAGGTAGTTTTAGTAAAACGTTTATAATGCTTAGTATATTATAATAGTAGCTATATAGCTCGTCGTTATGTTTATACTCTAATCTATGTTTTATTACTAAGCCGTTATATATAGCTTAAGAGCATCTTAGGTTTTTACGTAATATAAATACTAGTGCGTTTGCTATAGCGTTTTACTATGCTATAGCTAGGTTTAGGTTAGCTACTACCTTTAGCTTTATCTCTTAGTTGCTTAACGGATTATCTTTAAGTTGCTTAGTAAATACTTATTACTTTAGTATTAGTAGCCTTCTTAGTATGCTTAAAGTTCTTAGTACGCTTAGTGTATTATTATTAGCGCACTCGTTAGTATCTTCGTTATTAACGTCCTTTATAGTACTAGCTAGGCTAATAAGTGTAAGACTTTCTTTAAAGTCGTTTATACTAGTAAAATATTCTTTATATACTAGTAGTAGTTTTTATAACGCGCTACGTAATTTAGTTAGCTAATAAAGTATGTTAATATAGTATATTAGTAATATAACAGTCTTAGTAAATAAAAGATATATACTAACTTTGTATAAATATGTTGCTAGTCCCTCCTTTAACTTTCGCTATAGCTAGCTATCCTTCCGCGCTTTATAGTAGTGTTATATAGCTATTACTAGCTTATAGTCTCTTAAGTGCGTAGGTTATACCTTTATCTACTCTTTTAAGCTGCCTTTCTCCGCTTATTTTTTATAAAATATTTTATACTCTCCTTCCTTAGTTTACTACGCCTTAAATACTAGTAAATATATACCTAAGTTAATTTAGCTACCTTAGTAAGTTAGGTTATAGCATAGCGCTAATTTTGTTTAGCTATAAGTGTCGTCCTCTTTAAGCTTAGCTTTTCTACTACGCTAACTATCTTATTTAAATCGCTATAGTCGTCTTTTTAAATTAAGAAGAGGTTACTAGTTTAGCTAGTAGCTTTAAAGCTAGCTAATCTTTCTCTTTATAACGTAGCCTTACTAGTTAACCTAAATAAAATTTATATCTCTAAGCCTTAGCTTATAATTAACACTACCTTAGCCTACTTTAGCGTTATAAATATAAGATTTTCGCTTTTTACTAGTAGTCTACTATCTTTAACTTTAATACTAAGTAGTACGTTGCTTACGCTATTAGTAACGCTTTTCTTCGGTCTCTTACGGCGCTTTAGTAATAGCGCTTACTAAAATGTTATAGCTAGCGGTATTAGCTTAATATATTTATTAGCATTATATACGTAAAAAGCTTCTTATTTAAATTCTTACTAATATAAACCTAAAGCATTTAATTTTATCTTATATCTTATTTAGGTTAGTAACCTAGCTAGCCTTTTCTACTATTCTCTTTTTTTTCTTTTGTTTCTCCTTTTATAGTTACGTAGCTAGCTAAGATGCTTCCTTTTTCTCTTCCTTTATTTAGTATAGCTTTTCTCTTTATATACCCTTACGTCCTCTCCCCTTTAGAAGTAGTAGGATCGTAGGCTTAGTAGGTATTATATACTACTTAAATATTTTACTTATAAGGTATATAATGTAATTATTTCGCTATTTCTTATAGTAGTAAGCTAATTTAGTCTACTACTTTATAGTTTATCTTCGTAAGCTGCTTACTAATACTAGCGCTATGTATAAGCTTTAATAAGATACGTATATTTTATACCTACTATTACGTACTTATAAGTTAGCTAGTTTATTACATTTTATAAGGAGTAAACTACTTACTATTACGTACTTATAGGTTAGCTAGTTTATTATATTTTATAAGGAGTAAACTACCTACTATTACGTGCTTATAAGTCGGCTAGTCTCTTATATCCTATAAAGAAGAGACTACGTATAGTTACGTTGTTAGTTATATATATATCCTAAATTATTTTATAAAATGTAATAGCTAGCTTAACCCTATATAATAAGGCGGCTCTTACCTTATTAGCTTTAAGACTTTATTTTAGCTTTAAACATTTAATACTAACTAGTACTACGTAATAATATAGCTTTTACCTTATTAGTTTTAAAACTATAAGCTAATTTAGTACTTATAAGGGTTTTAAAGTTAACATAGCCTTTATTTCTTATCTTTTGTACTTCTTATCTCGTACTCGCTACTTATTTCCTTAGCTAGTCTTTGCTTTATACTAGCGACGTATTAATTAGCTCGTCGATATCGTCGCTACGTAGCCCGTAATCGGTAAGCGACAAGGTTATGCGCTTAATAGCGTTCTCCTTAGCGTCCTCCTTTGTATTATTTAAGCTTACCTCGGTGCTTAATTCGTCCTCCTTGCTTTTTATAATAATATGCTTACTAAGTAGTATTACTAACTCGTAAGGCGTATAAAATAAGGCTAGCTTATTGTTAAGGGTTAGCTTTATAACATTTGCTTAAAAATCCTTACGCTTTAAGTCGACGTTTAAGGCTAAGGTTAGTATAGTGTTTAATAAGACTAGCTATACTATAATCGTCTTTACTTACGCGTAAATATACTAAACGCCTAAGTATAGCTTATAGGCTACCTTTAGGAGGGTAGGTAGGCGCTACGTAGTATTATTCTTATAAGTAAGTACTATAGCTAACTACTTTATAGCTCTCTTTAAGCCGTCGTTAAAGAATAGTAGTACGCCGTAGCTAAAGCGCTTTACTATATTAGCTACTAGCTACTAAGCTTAAATTAAGTTTAAAAAGGCCTTAGTGTTTTTTAGGTTTAGCTCTTTAGTTAGAAAGTTAATAGTATAGTTACGTACTATAACGCCTTACTTAGGCTAAATGTTATACTACTTTAGTAAGTTAAGCATTAGCTAGCGTCTCTTTAAGCGCATTAACTAGTCTATTTAGTAAACTACGTCTACCTTTTAAGCAAGTATAAGGAGCTACGTAAGGCCGCTACGTAGCCCCTTATATATTACTAGCTTGCCTTAATAGGTTATAAAGTCGGCTATCTTTACGTTAGTATCTTCGTTATAAAGGCGACGAGCTAGCTACTTATAACTAAAAGCAGCGGTGCTAGCTATTTTAATACTAGCGTTTACGTTTATAGTCTCTTATATAATATTGTTAATAATACCTTAGTTTATACTATAAAAAATTCGCTATATTATAAATATATAAAACTACCTTACGTCTTTCTTTATAATCACTACTTCGGTAGTCTCTTAAACCCGTTTATAAAGCTCTATAACTACCGTATTAGCATCCTATTTAAGCATTTTAAGCAGCTTAAACTTTAACTACTTAAAACGCTTAATTTTACATAAGCGTCCGACCTTTTTCGTAGTTGCTTTTCTCTTACTTTTAACAGCCTTAGCGTTAAAGCCGCCGTCCTTACTTTCTTAGTCGTTGTCTATTAGTAGGGGGGCTTTAGTAGTAGACGCTATAGTTAAAGTAGCCGTAGCTAAGAGGGGCTAGCTTAACCTAGCTTAGGTGCTAGTAGGCGCTGCGGTAAGGGGGGTTTAGCTTAGCCTAGCCTAGGTGCTAGCGAGCGCTGTAGTAAGGGGGGTTTAGCTCGGCTTAGACTAGTTACTAGCGGGCGCTATAGTAAGGGGGGTTTAGCTTAGCTTAGCTTAGCGGCTAATAGCGGCTATAAAGGTAGGTAAGGTAGTAGGTTTATCCTCCTTATAAAGACCTTATATATTTAGTAAGTCTTTTTTTATAAGCTTTACTATAGCGCTTATAGTTATATTTAGTTTTTATATTATAATAAACTAAAAGCGGTATAGCTTTAATTAGCTATTGTTTAAGCTAATATAATTAAAGCTAACCTTGTTTTTAATTACTATAAAAATCTCGTTAATAGCGTACTAAGCCGTTATATTATTAATATAGTAGTAAATCTTTATAATGTTCTTTACTAAATGTTTTTTAATTCGTTTAATTTTTAGCTTAGCTTAAACTAGCTTAATTTTAATATCGTTTATAATAGTTACTAATTATTTAGTATAAAGGAGATTAAGTTTATAAAAAAGAAAAAATCTTTAAAAGTTTATTTTAGCTTTAAATATTAATACTACTTTAAACCGCCTTAGTAACTTATTTTTATTTTACTACTTTTACTTATTTTTTATTACGCTTTACTCTAATATATTATATGCTAGCGTACTACTATTACTATTACGTTTTATAAGATGTAACTATATCTTATAAAATGTAATAGCTAGGTAAACCCTAAGTAGAGATATAAAATACTATTTAACTATTACGTATTTTCGTTTAGCTAAGTAATTTTATTTTATAGTAAGTAGATTACTTAATATTACGTACTTATATATTAGCTAGTTTGTTACATCTTATAAAGAGTAAATTACCTAATATTACGTACTTATAAATTAGCTAGTTTATTACATCTTATAAGGAGTAAACTGCCTACTATTACGTACTTATAAATTAGCTAGTTTATTACATTTTATAAGGAGTAAACTACCTACTATTACGTACTTATAGGTCGGCTAGTTTATTACATCTTATAAGGAGTAAACTACCTACTATTACGTGCTTATAAGTTAGCTAGTTTGTTATATCTTATAAGGAGTAAACTACGTATAGTTACGTTATTAGTTACGTATATATCCTAAATTATCTTATAGAATATAACGGCTAGCCTAACTTTATAAGCGTAATAAGGCGGCTCTTAGTTTATTAGCTTTAAGGCTTTATTTTAGCTTTAAACATTTAATGCTGCTTAGTACCGCTTTAAGGGCGACTACTATACCGTTACATATAAATAAGCTGTCTACTATTATATCCCCTTTTTAAAGTCGTTTCTATTCTTACTAAGCTTGCCCTTACTTTATAGCTACTTACTTATTTAGTAGTTTACTTTGTACGCGCCCTCTTTGCCCTTATACGTACTAACCGCCGCGTTTTAACCTAAATAGGTTTATTATTACCCTTATAACGCTTCTTACCGCGCTTACTAGCTATAAATACCTTAGCCTAACTCTTAAGCGGCGTAGGTAGCTACGGCACCTTAGCTAGCATAGTAATTATGTCGGCTACCGACATCTTAGCGCTATTATTGTGCGTTAGTAAATCTAGTAGCGCCTTTAGCTGCTTATTAACTATTTTATAAAGTAGCTAGCTATTTTCTTAATTAAGTAGGCAAAACGCTACCTTTAATAGTAGCATGCTAAGCTAAGTAGAGCTTTCGTCCTTATATATACTTACGGTCTTCGGCGCTTATAGCTACTAAGCGTACTAATTAAACGGTGCGCCTTAGTATAAGCGCATTACCTCGTAGGTAATAATCTTAGCGCTTACGCTGTCTAAGTACGCTAGTAGGTTTAGGTTAGTAAGTAGCTACTATAACTACTTAGCGTAGAGCCGCTCTTCTTATAAGTAGGTATATAAGGCGTCTTATTTTAAAATAGTCTATTACACCTTATGTTTTTAGCTAATCTTAATTAAGCGCCCTAAGCACTGCTTAAAAGTATTAAAGCTATAGCTAAACTACGCTAGTACTTTGCGGTTATAATACTTTTGTAAGTTTAGCTTAAACAAAGAGAGGTTTATACTTATTACGTAAACGTTAACGTTTAATGTTGCGTTATTAAAACGGGCTACGGCTAAACGTCGCTTTATCGGCTTATACGCTAAACAAACCGACTTAACTCTTAGGCTAAGCTCCGTTAAAGTCTACGCAATTATCTCTTATGCTTAGATTTAATTAACTATAATAAGGATTCGTTCTTTAGCTTAGTACGCCTTAATAGCTAGCTATACAACTTTAGTAAGTATAAGTAAGAATCTTATAGCGTACGTTATAATCTTTACGCGTCTTATAAATAGCATAGCCTTAGTAGTACCTACGCTAGTCTCGTATATTATTAGTATTAATTTAGCGCTTAGTCCGCCTTATTATATTTTATTTATGTTTAAGTTGCTAAGGATTACGTTTTTAGTACGGCGGTTTTAAACTAAGTAGGCGGCACTAGCGTTAAATATAACTAGGGCAGCTACTCGTTAATTTAGTAAGGACTATAGCTAGGGTTCGCCCTTTAAATAGCGGACCTTTTATACTTTAGTAATAAGGTTATTTAACAAAGTTTTAACTATATTTCTTAGGTTGTTTTAGTGTCTAAGGACCTTAGTAGTAACTAAAAAGGGAGGTAAATAGTCTCTTAGTTTTACCGTTATCTTGTTTAAAAGTATAAGGGCTATATATATCTTATAACGGAGTTAAATTAGTTAAAGGGTTTTTTATAAATCCGTAGTAAAGAACTTTATACTTTAAGCTATATTTTATCCCCTTATTATAACTAATTAAGACTACGTATACTAGTACCTTTTCTTAATAGTATAAAAGGATTTAAGTACTTATAAAACCTTAGTATATTACTAAGACATACTATTAAAGCTAAGTAAGTTTATACTTAGTAGGGCTAAAACTAGTTTAAAGTTGTTTATAAACAGTACCTATAATGTATTTTTAATTGTTAAGACGCTAAACATTATGTCGGCATACTCTGTTAGGATTATAAGCACACCGTAAATATCTTAAATAACGTTTAAGAACAAGGTTATAAACGTAAGGATCTTATAGTTTGCGTATAAAAGTTATATAAGCTACTTATATATTAATAGCGGCCGCTTAACATACTAATACTCGTTAAAAATTGCTATACTAAACTAAACTATGTTTAGTAGACTCTTTAGGGTTCCCTTCTTATACTAAACTAGCTAATTAATCTCGTTATTATCGTCCTCTCTACTCGTCGTAAGTTTAGTAAACACGGTTTTAGTATTAATATTAAGCATCTCTTCGTCCTTGTTACTACTACCTTCTACTACTATATTATTATTACTAAGGGCTGCTACTACTATAGTATTAGGATCGTCCTTTTATTCTTAGTTTAGTTTAACTATTTAGCGGTATATAGTAGTATAGCTAGTAAGTAGAATACGGCGGCCGTTAATAAGGTCTTACTAAGCTTTAAGTGTTATAACTTACGTATACTACTATTTAAATTTTATAGGTTATAGCGTAGCGTTTTATATTTAGTACTCGCTAGTGTCTTTTAAGGCTTTAAAGGTTAAGTAGTATATAAACACTTAAAAGGCATCGCTTATAACGGTTTAAATCTTATTAAACACTTAGGCAATTATTAACGCTAAAATAACAAGAATCGTAGGGTTAAAATACGTATTTATAGTAGCCTCCTTTTAGCGTTAAAGCATCTTAAGGCTAAGTAAGTAGGTTACGGTCTTCCCTATTCCCGTTTTGTTTACTAGTAGCCCTCCTTTAATAAAGCTATTATATAGCTCCTTAATAATTAATACTACGTCTACTACCTAATAAGGCTTAAATATAAATTTTACTATATATAACGCAAAGTACATTAACTTTAAGTACTATAAATTATAAGCGTTTATCTTAGCTATTACTAAAGCCTTGTTAATAAGGTATACTAGTATAAACTTACTCTCGTTTAAAATCTAACTAATAGCGTAAGCTTACTCTTTAGCTAACTTACGCTTTTAAAGGTTAGTTATAACGGCGCTATCCCTAGCTATAGTTTTATAAATAGTTATACTTTATGTAATTAGCTTAGAGTTACTTATTGTAAGAATCGTAGAATTGCTAGTACGCTAGTACGTATTCGGTAGGCGGTCTGGCGATGATGAAATATGTGCGGAATTAATAGATTTCGTGCGTAGATCGATGAAGCATTCAAACTGTAAAGATTTAAGCGTGAAAACCATGTATTAAGATGGCTACTCTATCTGCAATTGAAAGGTGGGAAAATCCCCTACTTATTGCACTGTAGGAGGAGGGGTAGGTGACGTAACTATAGTGTAGGTAACGCACCGCATTTGGAAGTACGCTATACCGAAATAGGACTAGCGGACTTTGCCCGTAGGCTTAGCCGTAGGTCCTGTAGGTTTAGCCATTAACTAAGCGCTAGAAGGCGCTGTAGTCTAGGCAGT
>JADHKK010000048.1:0-46666 GCA_019925535.1 Leptographium radiaticola | reverse complement strand
GTTGGGATCGGGATAGGCGTAGTAGGCAGTTCGAGGCGGCGCTTAAGCTTGTGCTCGCGGCGCTGCTTCGTTTTCGCAGTTTTCGAGGATCCTATAATGAAGAAAGTTTTTTTAGTTAAGGACCTTAGTTCTACTATTAGTTTAAGGGTAGTAGGCGATTAACATTATAAGTTATACGCCGCGGAGCTATATTAGCTCTTACTAAAAGGCACTAGTAAAAAGGGAGTCGTAATCGCTTATAATTACTTTAAAAAGCCTAAACTTAGTTTCTACCTAGTTATATAGTAGTTACATAACCTTTATAGCTATAACCGTCTTTTAAGTAGGGATAAACATACTATGCTTTATATAGCGGTCGACTACTACGAGGATAGCGTTATACGTAAGGTTATTTAGCCTAATACTATTACCTAGTCTTATTACGAAATCTACGCTAATATACTAAAAGGGATATAATAGTAGTAGTAAGGACTATAAGTACCTATAAGGCTTATAACAAAGGACCTTATTACTTATATATAAGAAGTAGTTAGCTAAGAACCGCTTTACGTCGCTTATAAAGTCTAGCTAATAATACTTCTTAGTTAAGAGTTCTACGGTTTTGTAAATACTTATATAGCTGGCTATAAGGGCGTTATAGTATAGACTAATTAAGTAGGTTTATAAAGCGTTAACTATAAGGACGACGAGCTAATCCTTATAAAACAAAGCTTTGTTTTCTTAGGTATAATACGCTTACTACTTACGACTCTTTTAAGCTTTTATAAAGAGGTCGTTAAGAGTATAGTCCTTAGGCTAGGTCTCCTTAATAGTATTATATAGCTAAGGGTTTAGCTAAGGTTATAAAGGCTTATCTTAGCTAGTAGTAAGGCGCACCTTTTAAACTAAGAGTAATAAAAGGGGTATAGGCCGGCCGTTTAGTAAGTACTTAGAGATTTATAGTTTATATAGTAGTAAAGGGAGTACGTTGTTATAAATAATATCGCCCTTTATATAGTTTACTTACTAAGATAGCCTATTTATAGGGTTAGTAGCTCTTAACTAGTGCTTAATCTTAAAGTTATAAGTAAATAGTTAGAAAACTTATTACGTAATACGGTTTTAAAGGTCTTTAGCTAAGGCTTAAATAACTCCTTTAAAGGCTTAGTAGTTAGTAAGTACTATAAACTTATTAAGTAAGCCTTTAAAGTAGTACTACTAGTATTTTAAGCTCTTAATAATAGCTAATAGCTTTTACTAGCTAACTCCTTAACGCATCTTATAATTTAATAGCTTTCGTAAGTAGTAAGCGATAAGCCTTTATTAGCTATTAGCTAATTAAGAAATAATCCTAAAAATAGCATGCTTTAAAGCGTTAGTTTCTACTTACGTTAGCTTACGTAAGTCGTAGTATTAAAGAACAGTAGCTAACGTAAACGCGTCCTTTAGTATATAAAACGCTATAATAGCGGCGAGGTTCCCTAAGAAGTTAAACGCGGCGTTATAACTTAGTAATCGCTTTTTAGCTAGTCGCGGACCTAACTTAGTTAGCTCCGTTAAAGGACGTATAATGTAAGAGTAGTAAGAAATAAAGCGGCGGTAGAAGTTTATAAATCTTAAGAAGGATTAAACGTCTTTTACGTTTTTAAGCTTTAGCTAGTCGGCGATTACTTAAACCCTAGTAAGATTTATAGCTAGCCCTTATAAACTAATTACAAAGCTAAGGAATTTAACCTTTTCTTAGAAGAATTTGTACTTAAAGGCCTTAGCGTAGAGTTTTATAGCGCGTAGCCGTTTAAATACTAAGCGAAGGTACTTTTCGTACTCCTTCCGCGTTTAGGAATAAATAAGGATATTATTAAGGTATACTTTGTAAATAGTACTTATAAGTCTACTAAGGGCTTAGTAAATATATACTTAAAACGTAGTAAGCGCGTTAGTTAACCTAAAAGGCATAACTTAAAACTTATATAAGCTGTACTTAGTTTAAAAAGCGGTTTTTTACTAGTCGTCGGGCTTAATTTAAATTTAGTAGTAGGCCTCTTTAATGTTTACTTTTAAAAAGACCGTAGCGCCGTTTAAGCGGTTTAGTACTTTGCTTATAAAGGGGAGGGGGTAGTAGTCCTTCTTAGTTACCTTATTTAGCGCTTAGTAGTTAACGTATAAGCAAAGGGTTTTATCCTTTTTAGGGATAAAGATAACTAGCGCCTTAGCTATACTTTTGCTATAAGCTATTTTACTATTTACTAAGGAGTTATAAATAAACTAACAGAGCTCTTCTTCTTAAATAAGTAATAAGGGGTATAAGGGCTTATATAAGACCTTTGCCCTTAGCTTTAGCTTAATTACGTACTTTACGTTAAAGAAAAGAGGGAGGGCTTACGCTTGTTTTATATTAAACACGTTTATAAACGCTTAAAAAGTAAGAGGTAGGTCCTTATTTATAGCTAAGTTTTAAGGATTATTATCTACTATTAAGATTTAAGGCTTATATAAACCTAGCTCTAAGTTAGCTAGGGCGACGGCGAATAAGCGTTCGCTATATAAGAGGCGCTTAGCTATTATAGTAGGTGTTTCTACTAAGTAGGTAGTAAATAACTAGTTGCGCTAAGCAAGGTTTAAGATAACCTTTAAGTAACCTAAGCTTTTATAGCTAAGGATAATTAACCTATAGTCGCCTTTTATATAACAAATAGCTATAAAGATTTAGGTTAATAAGCGTAAAGCCTAGTCTTTAGTTATTACTATAGTAAGCTTATATAAGCCTAACGCTTAAAAGGGGTAACTATTAATAATAACTAAATTTAAGTTTAAGTAACGCTTTAGTAGCTTTAAACTAAGTTATTAAACAACCTTTAAGTTAACTATATTAACGTTTAAATATAAATCTATATAAGCTATAACGTTTACCTTTTAACCGCTAAGCAAGCAAATCTTAACTAACGCGTAATAGCGAGGAATAGGTTCCCCTTACATTTACGTAGGTAGGGTTAATAGCGGGCGAGATTCCGCCGCTAATCGCGCTAGTTTTTTAACACCGTATCCTTATCGCGCTTAAAAGGTGCTTAAAGGTAATTTAAGGCTTTAGCAACGAGCTCTTTAAGGTAAGCGCGGTTCTTAGGCTATAAGTAATCTTAGGCGTAGTATCCTAACTTACTATAGTTTTAGTATTTCTACGTTATATTAATATTATTAAGAGCCGTCTTTATAAGGTTAAGGGCAAAGGTAGTAGGCGTACGCTTAGCGGGCGGTTAGTTAGTTAAGTAGCGCTTATACTAGCTAAACTTAGACTAGTTAGCGTACTAATTGTTTTAATAGGATTATTTTTAGTTATAGTCTTTTATTTAGCTATTGTTTATAAAGCGCTTTTAAGGTTTTTTAAGCTTCTTCCGCCGCTTTACCTTTTAAGTTTAGTACTCTTTATATATATTAGCGATTTTTAAGGCGGTTTTAAAAGCTTTATTAATAGTTTTATTTTAGTACTACTTTTATAAGTACTTATTAAGTCTTTATTAGTAGCGTTACGCTGTTTTACTTACTTAACTTATATTATTACCGATTTTTTACTAAAGGTAGTTTTATTTACGCTAGTAAGCGATTAATAAGTTAGCGCTTTACTATAAGCTTTAGCTTTCTTTATAAATATAGTATATTTAAAGTTTAAGATTAACGTACTTTTAATAAATAAACGCTATAAAATAAGTCTACATTAGTTAAGTAATTAGTAAAGTAGCTATATAAAGATAGTTATAATACTTTTACTAGTCCGCGACTAAGTTATTAGTTAAGTAAAAGCTTACTTAAATAATCTTTATATTATTTAAAGTATTATAATAGCCTTTAAAGTCGTAAACATTAGTTACCGCCGCTAGCTACTCCTTAGTTTCCGTAGCTATAGCGTTAGCGTTAAGCCGACTAACGCTATACTAAGGCGGCTTATTATCTTAGTAACGATTACTCGCTAAGCTTATAGTTTATATAGCTACTACGTTAGTTAATTAGCTAAGCATCTTTATAATACGCGTATATTCGTTTAATCGCAGCGGCGATTAAGGTACTAAGGTATTATTTAAGGGGACTTAGCGACGGCTAGCTAACGAATTAAGGGTTGTGCTAAGGGTACTAACGTCGCCTATATATAGGGTATAACTACTACTTATATAGCTACGCAAAGGCGTTAAGGGCCGCGGCGCGCGGTCGTTAAATAGCGGGTTTCCCGCTTAGTAGCCGGTCGCCTCGTAATTAGACATCGCTCCTTATAGAGTAGAAGTTAAAGAATGTAAGGGGTTAGGTGCGATGTGTAATACGATAGCGATTGCGAGCAAAAGTAACGGTAGTATTTAGACTTTAACTTAGCGAGCATTCGCTAATAAGGCAGCGAAGGCTTGTTAAGATATATATAAGGGCTAGCCTTAATAGGGCTAGTGCGGTTATTGCGCGCGCTTAGGGCAAGGGCTGCCTTTACAGCGGCTACGCTATAAGGCTGCGCTATAAGGCTTTGCTAGAGCGCCTTATCGTAGCGTTATTTATTTATTAGTCGTTTAGCGACTACTTACTAAACCTGCGCTATAAGGGGCCTTATAGGCCGTATCCCTTACATCTCTAAAGGTAATTACTTATTTAGTAATAGGGTTATAAATACGGTAGTAACGTGTGTTTTTTATATATCTTACTAGTACCCCTTTAATCCCTCTAAGCTCTAACTTATTAAGGTTCGGCGTCTTATTTAAGTAATAGGCGGTAGAGCCTATTTTCTTTAAATAAGAAAGGTTTAGTAGTCTTTTGTTATATAATTCGTAAGGCGTTTTAAAGCTTATAAAACTATAAGGAGTCCTATTATATAAATAGGCTGTAGTTTTTAACAACTCCCCTTATAACGCTTTAGGTAGGCGGCTACTAAGTAGTAAGTAACGCACCTTATTAAGTAGCGTAAGGTTAATCCTTTTAGGTAGGCCGTTAAGCTCCTTTATGTAGGTAGGGGGATTTTAGTGTTTAATACCCGTATCCTTTAGGAAGATAGTAAACTTAGAGTTAACGTACTCCTTGCTATTATCCGTTTATAAGGCTTTAATAAACCTTTTTTTAGCGTTGTTTTCTATAATAGCTTTATACTGCTTAAAAAGGCATCGCTTTTATGCTTTAGTAAGAAGACTACTAGGAATCTAGTAGAGTAATCTATAAAGGTAATAAAGTAACGGTAGCTTTAAAAGGTAGGAGGCTATATAAGCCCTTATACGTTACTATAAACCCTTTTTAGAAAGGTATAATTATCCCTTTTACTATAAGAGGTTTTATAAACCTTGTTTAAAGCCTTGCCTTTAAGGTAGACTTTATACTAAAGTATAGACTTTTCTACTTCTTTTGTAAGGCTAACTAAGGGAGTCCTTATAGTAGTTATAGCCTTTAGGACTTACTTAAAGGTATTAAGGTTAATATAGCCTAAGCGCTTATATAACGTATGTAGCGTTATACTAGTCTTTTTACTAACTTTACTAACTTTTAAAGCTAGCACCGTTAGCGCAGTTTTTAGCTTAATAACCTTAACTATAGTCTAAAATAAACGGTCTTTAATATAAGCCGTTATAAGTATATTTTTAAGGTTTTTAGCACTAAAAATAACTCCCTTCGTAGGGCTTAGAAGGACGTTAGAGCCTTTTAACCGCTGCGTACTAATAAGGTTATACCTTATTTTAGGCGCGTATAAGTAGTTAGTAAACCGTCTAACTTCGTTAGTATTACAAAAGCGTAACAATACGTCTCCTACTCCTAAGATTTGTAGGGAGGCGGCTTTCCCTTAGTTAGCCTAGTAGGGCTTCTTTTAAAAGGAAATAAAATATTTTTTATTAGTAATTACATGTTTAGTTAAAGCACAGTTTAAAACAAACTTAGTATAGTAATTAGCCCGCCTATTACTAACTTCTAGCGTATGTAATAACTTACTAGCCTTAGTTATAAGAATAAGTAAAGCACTAAATAGGCTAGGTGCACTAAAATTTAAAGCTAAGTTACTAGTTATTAGTTTTTGCCCTTTAGACGCAAACAAAGGTATTTCTAGTACTTTATTAAACCTAGTAGGTTTAAAACTACTTACTTAATCTAGATTTAAAAGGTTTAAGTTTAAAGTAGACGTAACTAATAAAGTTTTAGATAAAGTAGATAACAAAGAAGGTAAAGGGCTAGTAGCCTTAGGCCCGCCCTTAGGTAGGATTAAGACTTTTTCTCCCTTTAATTCCTTTCCTTTAGCCTTACCTTTAGTAGGCTTCTTAGATAGCGGAGGGGAGTTATCCTCGTCCTTTAAATCGTCTTTAAACCTCTTAGGTCTAAGGTAAGGGTATAGTACCTAGCACTTCTTAGCGTTATATGTAACGCTTTAGTAGCGCTTATAAAAGACTCTAGTAGATTTCTTTTAAGCCTTTAATTTTTTAGACTTTTCTATCTTACCTCCTTAGTTAAGTAGGACTCCTTCTTTAGTAGTAAAGGCTTTATTACCGCTGTCTTCTTTCTTTTTAATAAAAAGGCGGCGATCTTCCTTTAGAATAGCTTAAAAAAGCGTATCTATAGTTAAATAACCTTCTTCTTTTTAAAGGTTTTAGGAGGTAGTAGAGATAAAGTTATTAAACTTAAATCCTAGCTTATAAAGGATTATCCTTAAAAGAAAGGAAGTAGGAAGCTTTTAATCTCTGCTTTTAAGCTTGTTTAACAAATTTTTTATCTTATTAACGTAGTCCTAAGTAGACGCTAAATTTTTAACGTTTAGGTTAAGCATAGCCTTTTAAACTATAAAATTAAAGGTAAAGCCCTTCTTATTATAAAGGTTTTTTAGGGTTTTTTAAGTAATAAAGGCACTCTTTATAAAGGTTAACTATACTAAAGGCTTATTAAAGACGGCACTTTTAATATAGCTAAGAGCCTTTCTATTAACCTTCCTCCTTTTAAGGAGGTCCTTCTCCTCCTCCGTATACTTATCGTCTAACTTTATTAGAGTAGCTTAAGAGGAGGAGGGAGGTATAGCTTAGCTACTAAAAGTAGTAGCCGTTAAAGGTAGGTTGCTAGTAGTAGTAGTAAAGCCTATAATCTCTAGGATTACTACTAAAACTAGCGGTTAAATAAGTAGTTGCTTAGGCTTATAAGCCTAAAAGTAGTTATAGACTATAGCCTCTCCTACGTCGTTAATATCTAAGTAGGCCTAGTAACGCTAGGCCTAAAGGACGTAGTCCTTAGTACTAAAAAGCAGTTTATAACTAAACTTAGCTCCGCCTATTATTGTAGTAAATATAAGTAAATTTAGTAAAAAAATAGGTAAAAACAAGGTGTTTTTAAAGGTGTAGTAACTTATATCCGTTAAAGGGGCAACGAAAAGGTAGTTAACCTAAAGAAGTAGCTGCTTTTTAAAAAAAGTAGAGATTTTTTAAAAAGGTAGCTGTATATAGCTAAATTTTCTAAAAAGTAGAGATTTTTTAAAAAAGTAAAAAAGCCTAAATTTAGCGCTTTTTAATAAAAGTATTTTAGTAAATATCTAATTAAAAACCGTTAAAATATTATTAAAATCGTTAAAATCGTCTAAAAAGTAGTAAGTAGTTACTATCTTTTAAAGACTAAGACACTATATAACGTTGTTAAGCTAATAAGAGTAGGCGTAGCGTAGTATAAGGTAGGTCGCAGGGTTATAGGTAACAGTAACAGCGATTTTAGCGGTAGTAGCACGAAATTAGAGTTACTACTATGTAAAAGTCGTAGAATTACTAGTACGCTAGTACGTATTTAGTAAGCAGTTTAGCAATAATAAAATATATACGGAATTAATAGATTTCGTACGTAAATCGATAAAGCATTTAAACTATAAAGATTTAGGCGTAAAAACTATGTATTAAGATAGCTACTCTATTTACAATTAAAAGGTAGGAAAATCCCTTACTTATTACACTATAGGAGGAGGGGTAGGTAACGTAACTATAGTGTAAGTAACGCACCGCATTTAGAAGTACGCTATACCGAAATAGGACTAGCGGACTTTACCCGTAGGCTTAGCCGTAGGTCCTGTAGGTTTAGCTATTAACTAAGCGCTAAAGGGCGCTGTAGTCTAGGTAGTAAACTAATGCGCTGTAGGTCTTGCTATACGCTGTAGCTTAGCGGTTTAAAGCGCTATAAGGCTTATAAGGCCTTACCTAAATAGTATCGGCTATAATAGGTCGCTTACTAAGCGTATCGGTATAAACCGTATATCGCTGTAGAGCGCTAAGCCTGCGCTATCTAACGGTACTAGTTATACTCTTATAGGCATAAAACTTAGCTAAGTAAATCTAGAAACCGACAAGTACGTTAACCTTAAACTTTAAATATACTATATTTATAAAGAAAGCTAAAACCTATAGTAAGGCGCTAACTTACTAATCGTATATTAGCGTAAATAAAACTACCTTTAGTAGAAAATTAGTAATAACATAAGTTAAGTAGGTAAAATAGCGTAGCGCTACTAGTAAAAGCTTAATAAATACTTATAAAAGTAGTACTAAAATAAAACTATTAGTAAAGCTTTTAAAACCGCCCTTAAAATCGCTAATATATATAAGGAGTACTAAACCTAAAGAGCTAAATAGCGAAAGAAGCTTAAGGAACTATAAAAGCGCTTTATAAACAATAGCTAAACAAAGGACTATAACTAAAAGTAATCCTACTAAGATAATTAGTATATAAACTAATTTAAGTTTAGCTAGTATAAGCGCTACCTAATTACCTAACCGCTTACTAAGCGCGCGCCTACCGCCCTTACGCCTACCCTTATAAGGACAGCCCTTAATAATATTAATATAACGTAGAAATACTAAAACTACGGTAAGTTAAGACACCGTACCTAAGATTACTTATAGCTTAAGAACTGCGCCTACTTTAAAGAGTTAGTCGCCGAAGCCTTAAATTACCTATAAGCACCCTTTAAGTAAGATAAGGATATAGTATTAAAAAACTAACGTAGTTAATAGCGGAGTTTCGCCCGCCGTTAACCCTACCTACGTAAATATAAAAGGAACCTATCCCTTACTATTACGCGTTAGTTAAGATCTACTTACTTAGCGACTAAAAGGTAAACGTTATAGCGCGTATAAATTCGTACTTAGACGTTAATATAGTTAACCTAAAGGTTGTTTAACAACTTAGTTTAAAGCCGCTAAAGCGTTACTTAAATTTAAATTTAGTTACTATTAACAAACGCCCTTTTTAAGCGCTAAGCTTATATAAGCTTACTATAGTAATAACTAAGGATTAAGCCTTATACTCGTCTACTTAGATCTTTATAGCTATTCGCTGTATAAAAGGCGACTATAGGTTAATTATCCTTAGCTATAAGGGCTTAGGTTACTTAAGAGTTATCTTAAACCCTGCTTAACGTAACTAGTTGTTTACTACCTACTTAGTAAAAACTTTTACTATAATAGCTAAGCGCCTTTTACGTAATAAACGCTTATTCGCCGTCGCCCTTACTAACTTAGAGTTAAGCTTATATAAGCTACGGATTTTAATAGTAGATAATAATCTTAAGGATTTAGCCGCTAACGAAGACCTACCTTTAGCTCTTTAAGCGTTTATAAACGTATTTAACGTAAAGTAAGCGTAAGCCCTTCCTCTTTTACTTAATATAAAATACGTAATTAAGCTAAAGCTAAGGGCAAAGGTTTTATATAAGCCTTTATACTCTTTATTGCTTATTTAAGAAAAAAAGCTTTACTAGTTTATTTATAACTCCTTAGTAAATAGCTAAATAGCGTATAGTAAAAGTACTATAAAAGCGTTAGTTATCTTTATCTTTAAAAAGAATAAGACCCTTTGTTTATACGTTAATTACTAAGCGCTAAATAAAGTAACTATAAAGGACTACTACCCCCTCCCTTTAATAAGTAAGGTGCTAAACCGCTTAAACGGCGCTACGGTCTTCTTAAAAGTAGATATTAAGGAGGCTTACTACTAAATCTAGGTTAAGCTCGCTAACTAGTAAAAGACCGCTTTTTAAACTAAGTATAGCTTATATAAGTTTTAGGTTATGCTTTTTAAGTTAACTAACGCGCTTACTATGTTCTAAGCGTATATTTACTAAGCCTTAAGTAAACTTATAGGTACTATTTATAAAGTATACTTTAATAATATCCTTATTTACTCTTAAATATAAGAGGAGTATAAAAAGTATCTTCGCCTAGTATTTAAACGACTATGCGTAGTAGAGCTTTATACTAAGGCTTTAAAGTATAAGTTCTTTTAAAAAAAGGTTAAATTCTTTAGCTTTGTAATTAGTTTATAAAGACTAGCTATAAACCTTACTAAGGTATAAGCGATAGCCGACTAGCTAGCGCTTAAGAACGTAAAGGACGTTTAATCTTTTTTAAGATTTATAAACTTTTATTACTACTTTATCTTATACTACTCTTATATTATACGCCCTTTAACGGAGCTAACTAAGTTAGGCCCTTAGCTAATTAGTAAGTAATCGCTAAGTAGTAACGCTGCGTTTAACTTTATAAGGAATCTCGTTATAGTAGTAGCCTTTTAAACGTTAAAGGACGCGTTTACGTTAGCTACTATCCTTTATTACTATAACCCGCGCTAGTTAACGTAAGTAAAAACTAACGCCTTTAGCTATGCTATCTTAAGGATTATCTTTTAATTAGCTAATAACTAATAAAGGCTTATTACTTACTACTTATAAAAGCTATTAAATTATAAAATACGTTAAGGAGTTAGCTAATAAGAGTTACTAGCTATTATTAAAAGCTTAAAATACTAGTAGTACTACCTTAAAGGCTTACTTACTAAGTTTATAGTACTTACTAACTACTAAGCTTTAAAAAAGGTTATTTAAGCCTTAGCTAAAGACCTTTAAAACTATATTACGTAATAAGTTTTTTAACTATTTACTTATAACTTTAAGATTAAACACTAGTTAAGGGCTACTAATCTTATAAATAAGCTATCTTAATAAGCGGACTATATAAAGGGCGACATTGTTTATAATAACGTACTACCTTTACTACTATATAAACTATAAATATTTAAGTACTTACTAAACGGCTAACTAGTGCCCCCTTTATTACTCTTAGTTTAAGAAGTCCGCTTTACTATAAGTAACGATAAGCCTTTATAGCCTTAACTAAACCCTTAGCTATATAATATTATTAAAGATACTTAGCTAAGGGACTGTACCTTTAACGACCTTTTTATAAAAGCTTAGAAGAGTTACGGGTAGTAAGTATATTATACTTAAAAAGACGAAGCTTTATATTATAAAGATCGCCTTATTATCCTTATAGTTAACGCTTTATAAACCCGCTTAATTAGTTTATACTATAACGCCCTTATAGCTAGTTATATAAGTATTTATAAGACTATAAAACTTTTAACTAAGAAGTACTACTAGCTAAATCTTATAAGCGACGTTAAGCTATTCTTAGCTAACTACTTTTTATATATAAGTAATAAAGTCCTTTAGTATAAGCCTTATAGTTACTTATAGCCTTTACCCTTACTATTATATCCCTTTTAGTATATTAGTATAAACTTTATAATAAGACTAAGAGATAGTATTAGGCTAAACAATCTTACGTATAACGCTATCCTTATAGTAGTTAACTACTATATAAAGTATAGTATATTTATCCTTACTAAGAAAACAATTACTACTATAAAAGTAGCGTAATTACTTTATAACTAAGTAAAGACTAAGTTTAAACTCCTTAGCGTAATTATAAGTAATTATAATTCCCTTTTTATTAGTACCTTTTAATAAAAGCTAATATAGCTCCGTAGCGTATAACTTATAATATTAACCGCTTACTACCCTTAAACAAATAGCGAAACTAAAGTCTTTAACTAAACGTTAAAAAGGTATTTATAAACGTTTTATAAGTAAAAGTAAAACTAGTAAACTTAAGTCTTAAATACTATAGAGTTTGCTTATAATAACGCTTACTATAATACTATAAGCACCTTTTTATTTTACGCGCTATATATATACTACCCTTACGTAGTAAATAACTTTTCGTTTAATAACGCTAAGGTAAAAGGCGTATATAAGTAAGTTAGTCGCTTACTTAGCGTAAGAAAGCGCTTAAAAACCTTATAAGAATAAGCTATTTAAAGCTAGTAAGAAGGGTATAATAAGTAGTACCTTTTTAAAAACTTTACTAAAGGCGAGTTTATTAAGCTATTAATAAAGTACCTTAATCTAGCTAGCGTTTAAAAGCTAAACCCTACGTTTATTTAAGTTTATATTTTAAAGAAACTTAGCCTAGTTACCTACTACGTCGCCTTACTATTATAGTACGCTTAAAAGTATAACGTCTTTTACGTATTAAAACTAAAACCCTAAACTCCGGCGGTTTAAAAGGGCGAGGAGCTACCTTACCCTAAGCTAGTTAAGGATTAAAAGGAATATAAGGTTAAGGACATAGTAGCGTACCTTAGTAAAGGACTAGCGACTCGCTTCTTAGTAAAATAAAAGGGATAGCTAGCTAAGTATAATATATAAAAACTAAAGGAGTATTTAGTATACGCCTTACGCTAGTTATAAGCTTATAAGAAGGGTATAGTAAAGAAGTACTATAAATAAAATAACTACTAAGTAACCGCCCGCTAAAAGGCTAAGGTAGGTTACTATAGTTAGCTAAAATAAATTTATTTATAAATACTATTTACTACTTAAACGCGTTTAATAGTTAGCTACTAACCGTTAACCCTTTTATAAGGGCTTAACCGCGCTCTTTTAATCTATCCTTTTATTATATTGCTCGTTAGCGCTCGCTTATTTACTACTTACTAAGTAGCCTCCTCCGCCCTAATTAATATAATTATTATCTTAACCTCCTCGTCCTCCTTATCCGCTTTATCTTCGCCCTTTACCTTAAGCATAGCGGTTTTTATTAAAGGAGCTTAGCTAGGTACGCGTACTACTACGGCCTAGCTTAAGCTAGCTAAGGCTTTATGCGCCTACTTAAGCTTAGCTATCTTCGCTAAGGGCATGCGTATTAAGCGCTTACTAGGCGCTATAGCTAGTAGGTAGGCTAAGAACTTAATTAGCTACGCTTACTTTATAACTACCTTACTATTCGCCGTAGTAGCCGCTACCTACTTAGTAAGCTAGTATACCGCTATTTAATAAAGTCGCCCTTTATAACTATTAACGGCCGTCGCTAACTTCTTACTACTATTTAGCATAATTTAAGCATGCCTTACCTAAGTAATTAGTAACTACGTAGTAGCCGAATACTAAAGGTACGTACTATCGTTTAAAGGCTAAGGTTTAAGCGGGTTTAACCCGCTAACGCCTTTATAGCCGTTAAGCGAGTAAATAGGAAGAGCGACTAAAGCTTATTAGCGGCTACCTTATTACTAAAGCTAAGTAGTTTAGTACTACGCGTCGCTAATAGTAATAAGCAGCGGTTTTATACTACTAGCGTCGCTAGCTTATAGCTACTAGCCGCTTAGTTAATAAGTATTTTCGCTTAGTAAATATCCTTATTAAGCGCCTTTTATAGGTTAATACTTACCTTTAATAAGGCGAGCACTCGCTAAGCGAGCTACTTAGCTTTAGCGGCATTAGTAACGACGAAGCCCCCTTCGCTATACTCTTTAAAACGGTCCGCCGTCTCTTAGTAGAAGGTTTAAATAGCTTAAGCTAAGCTAACTATGTCTGCTAGGATTTATACGCCGACTAAGTAGTTAGTAGTCGTAACCCTACCGTGCTTAAGAACATATACTAGTAAGTAGCGCTAACTATTTACCTTATACGCTAAGCACTTATATAAATTCTTTATAAGCGCTTAGTAAGGGTACTCGTTAATAAAGTTAAAGTACGCGTAAGTAATATACTAAAGGTACGGCGCTTACCCGTTAGTTAGCCCTTATAAAACACTTAGCGACTTTATAAAGGGAACCTACTCCTTTACCGTCGAGTAGTACGGTTTAAACCGCTAAGCCGTCGTTATTTAGCGTACTAAGGTACGCCCTTAGTACTAAAGCGCGAGTTTTAGCGACGTTAGACATAGTTTAGCCTATTAGTCTTAAACTAGTTGCTTAGTACTAGCTTATTCGTTATATACTAGTTACCTAAGCCTTAAAATAGTAAACTTACTATAAAAAGAATTTTTAAAAGTAATAAAGGCAAGGTTTTTAAATACTATAAGACTAAACCGCCTAATATAGCTAACGTAATAGCGCTAAATTCGTCTTACTTAGTTAAATAACCTTAAGCTAGTATTTAAAGACTTTTTAACGCTTAGCTAAGCTATAGTTAAAAGGAGTTTAATCTCTTTTAATATATATTTTAAAGAAATTAAAGACAGAAAGGATGTACTAATCTAACTATAAAGCGAGTAGTAGCTAATAAGTAGCTACTTAGCCTATACTAGTACTACTATATAAGCTTAGTATTATTAAAAAAAACGTTTAACGCCTTATAAAACGTTATAAGTAAGGGGTTAGCTAACCGCTTTATAAAAGCCTTTTATTATATTAAAAAGTAAAACAATGTTTATAAATAAACATAAATAAAAAGGATTAGCCCCTCCTTATTAAACGTTAGTAGTAGCCTAAGTACTCTTTAATAATACGTATATAAGGCCGCCTTTAAAAGCAAGCTACGTACTATATATAGTATTACTCGTACTAATAATAAAGAGTTATATACGCTTTTACGTAAACTAAATATAGTTAGACTAAGGCGCGACCGCCCGCTAACTGCTTATAACTTAAGTAATAACGCAACTCTTTTTCCTAAATGCATAGCATAGGTTTTTTAATAAGCGCGCGTAGCTAAACGCACTATACGCCTTACCCGTAATAAGGACATTACGCTTAAAAAAGGGGGGATAGTATAAGGGATATAGCTTAACCGCCTATCTTATAGCGCTAGTTTAGTAAATAGTTGCTAAAGGCGACTACTAAGACGCTACGCTACTAATGCAGCGTAAGTATAGCGCGGGCTTATAGCGGCGACGCTATAAGCTTACCTTACCTTAATTATACAACTTATGCCTTAGCCGTAATACGGCCCTCTTATATATATAGTCCCGTAGCCCCTACGTACTACTCGGCTACTACTTGCTAAGTTAAAGTTTAAATACTACTACTACTTTTACTCGTAATCGCTATTATATTACACATTACACCTAACCCCTTATACTAAAGATAAGGGTAGGGTAGCTAGTCTTATAACAAGACTTTATAAGGTAAGGCTACTAAGAGAGGGTAAGTAGCTAGGGAGGCTATAAGGGAGGGTATGCCGTCTATTAGCTATTTTAGGCTAAGAGGAGGGGACGGAGGGGGTAAGAGGGATAAGGGAAGAGTAAATCTAAGGACTAGCGCGCGTAGCTCGGCTTTAAAAACCGCGGTAAGCGCGTATTCTAAGATTCGTCCGCTTTATAGTAGTTAGCGGATAATTAGCTAAGCTAAAGCGCCGTTAGCTAACGCCGTACTAAGCTCTACAGTAGTACGTAGCTACTTAAGCGGCTACGTAAGTACGCGTAGGTACGTAAAGATTATATATAAGGCTATCTCTAGCTTAAGTTTATATTAGTACGTTAAGGACTTAGCGTAATTCCTTTAAAAGAGGTAATTAGCGAGGCTAATATAGCTTATATAAACTTAAATAAAGAGGGAGCTCTTAGCTTTTAAAAGGTAGCGGTAGCCGCGGTAAACCGCTTTAGCGTTTTACTACGAGGAGGTAGCTACTAGCGGGCTACGCTCGCTAACGTACTAAGCGGTAGTTACTTACTAGCGCTACTTTTATTCTACGAAGGCTATGTCTAAGGTTTACGTAGTAGCTATAGCTATAGTAGTAAGGGCGGTAGCTATAAAGGGGTGTTTTTATAGTCTTAAGCTAATAATAGTCGCTTTTAAGCGGCGGTAAAGGCGGCGGGATTAAGAGATATAGTTTATACGTTAAAGGAAGGCGGCTACCTATTTATTTATATAAAGGTTAAGCGGTATAAGGCTAGCTTTAAAAGTAAGGAGGTAAAGAGGAGTAAATTAGTACGCGCTAAGGACGGTATAAATAAGGTTATTATATAGGGCGTTAAAGGTAAGCGTAACGCCTTACGCTATATAGCTTAGTGCTATAAGCTTATAAAATACTTTTACGCTATATATTGTAATACTACGTAAGGCTATAATATAAATCGTCTAAGCCTAAGGGAGGGATACGCCTTACGTCTTACCTATAAGGCGGGTAAGTACGTAAGACTACGCTACTAGCTTATGCTTAGTATAAATTACGTATTTAGTAAAAAGGAGTTTTTAGTTAAACTAAATCCTAAGGAACTAAGCTACCGTCTTTAGTAATAAGAATACGTTTAAAGTAATTTAAAGACGTAAATGCGGTGTTTAAAGTAATTAAAAGAAGTATAAGAGCTTGCTTTTAGCTAGGGCGAAGATAATGCTTCGCTAGTTAGCTTATTATTATACGGTTTTCTACATAATAAATAAGTAGTTATAGTAAAAGGCTATAGTAGCTTTAGTAGTAAGTAAGTTTATATTATTAGCGTAGTTAATAGTAGTAACGCTATAAGTAGTTTTAAGGCGCTAAAAAAGGAGGGTAGTATAAAGGATAAAGAAGATTAGTAAGAGTAAAGAGCTTTATAAAACGCTAGTAATTACTAAGTATAAAAGGCGGCTTAGCTTATTTATAACTAGTTTTATTGTTTAGTCTTAAAGGTAGTTAGCTATTTAGTTTACTAGCTACTAAGGGAGGCTTAAATTATATAATGTTTAAACAAGCTAGCTATAGTAAACAAAGTTAAAGGCTTTTTAAATATTAAGTTAAAGTAAGGACGCGGTACCCCTTACTTTTTACACTACTTTAGTAATGTTTATAACTAAGTACGCCGCTATTTTAGTAAACTAGTTATAGCGGTTACTTATTTAGCTGTTAAGGAGGACGTAGTTATCTTTCGCCGCTTTTATAAGTTGCTAAGTAAGAATTAACTTAATTATTTTACTAATAGCGCTAAGTAAAGTAATAAGGCGCTAAGCGCGCGCTTACTACTTCTTTACGCTTAACTTACTAAGTTTAGGGATAATAACTATATAAGAATACTTAAAGTAAGTAGGCTAGTAGCCTATTTAAAAGCTAGCTATTATAAGCGTAGCTAGCTAAATAAAGATAAGGCTAAAGTAAGCTTAAAGGAGGGCTTTTAAAAGTTTATCTAGTCTTACCGCTTTTTATAGTAACGTACGCGTAATAGCCGCCGCTACTTTGTTTAAAGTAACGGTTTAAACTATAAATATTAGTAACGCTAGCGTTATAATTAGTAAAAGGGGTTAAGCGTAAGGCTAAGGGAAGAAGTAGTTTATAAAGAGTTATTCCTTTTCTACTATTATAGTTATAAATATCTTATCTACGCGTTAAAGCGCTAAAAGTTGTAAAAGGGGGGTAAGTTTATTACTTTATAAGCGCGCTTATTTTTTAAGGCGTTATACTATAGCGTTTTCTTTTAAAGCGGCGTAAAAGAGTCCTTATTAATAGCGAGTCTTAGCTTAGTAAATAGCTTTACGTACGTATCTTTAAGCGGCTTAGAGCGCCTTTTATACGTTAAAGTTAAAAGGCGACTCTTAAGCGTCTTACTTTACGTAATAGCGGCCTTTAGCTATTATTTAGTAGCTTTTATCTTAGCCTAGTATCCTTTTACTATACCTTAAGCCTTTTAGTAAAGTAGTAGTATACGTAATACTAGTAAGCTATTAAATAAGGTTTACTACTTAGTAGTTAATTTTAGCTATTATAGTAAGGGAGGAAGGGATTAAGAGGAGGACGCGTTTTATAAGGGAGGCTACGCTTTTTACGTTTATTTTCCCTTAGCTAAATCTTTAATAAGTAGTAAGGGGGCGGGCGTAAAGGATATAGTAGCCTTATAAACAGTAGTTTAACCCGCCGCTATAAACGTAAAAGTGTTCTACGCCTACGGCTTAGGTCGCTTATATAAGGTTAATTATAAATAGGCGGAGAAGCTTACGTTTAAGGTTGTCCTTAGTATAGTATAGGTACTATGTTAAGACGAATAGCGAGGTAAGGAAGGCAAGGCCTTAGCCTAACGTAACGTTAATAAGGGCGTTAACGCTAAGGAAGGTACGCCTATATATGTCCTATATAGGGTATTATAGGTTAAAGTCGCCTATAAGGACGTAGTTTACGTTTATAAGTAGCGGAGGGAGGGATAAGAAAGGAGAAGTAAGGGCGGTTACTTAAGGTAGGTTATAAATACTAAAGACGTAAAGGTTTTAGCTACTTATAAATATAATATAAACTATATTTAGTTAGCTTTTTAAGCGCTAAGTACTATTTAGGATACGTTAAGAAATATAAGCTATAAAGCGTTTAGCGCTAAGCTAAACGCGTATATAGCGTTTTAATTTAAGGATGTCGTTAGCTAAAGAGGTTTATAGTTTTTAAATAAGGAAGACGTTAATATTATTTTCCCTTACTATAGCTAAGGCTTCCTTAGCTATAAAGAGAGTATAGTTAATATTTTATAATACTATATATATAATAGTATAAAGTTTAGCTAAGTAGCGTTAGTAGTAGTAGGTAAAGATAGGCTAAAAAAGGCTAATAAGCTATTAGCGCTACTAGTAGCTAAGGTAATAGTAGTAGCTATAAAAAGAGCGGCGGCGCCGTCTTTTATAAAGGACGTAAGCGTAGTAGTAAAAGGCTACGCTCGCTTTACTCTTATAAGGGCGCGCTTAGCGGCGGAGGTATCTTTAAAAGGGTTTTATAAAGCTTAAAGGAAGAATTTATAGCTATAAGAGGCTACGTAGTAGGCTTTAGTATAGTTTAAGTAGCGCTTATTAGCAGCTTTTATAGTATATTTAGCGGTATTATAGTCTTTACTATATTATGCATAGCGGCGTAAGTAGCGGTAAGTAGTAGCTATATAGCCTTAAACTTAGTACTTATTATAAAGGGTAAAGCTAGGCCGCTCTTTAAAGGGGACGACCGCGTATTTTATAAGGTTAATAATAATATAGCTGGCTTAAAAGTCGTTATACACTACTTAGTTAGTAATTATTAAGTAAAGGCTGCTTATAGCTACGCTATATAACGCTATAAGGTAGATATTAAGGATAGCTACGTTATATTAAATATAGTTAAGTAGATTTAAGGTAAAAAGGGTAAGGGCTAAAACTTAGTAAATTACTACCTTAGGTTTTATAATAGCGGGCTAAAGTCTTAGTTTTATAGTTTAAGAAGCGTTATATATAAACTATTACGTTATACTAGGCTTAAAGACAACGCTTACGTCTTTACTAAAGAAGGAGCGTAATACCTTAGCTTTAGCCTATTTAGTAGTATTAGCTACCTTATTAGCTATAGCGATAATTACTACGTTACTTAGCCTTTTAGTCGTTTAGCTAGTATAAAAAATAATTTCTAGTTAGCTAATAAGGCGTAACCTACTCTTAGTAGGGTAAGGAGGTAAAGTAGCATTATTATTCGTAATTTCGCTATTATTATTATTATTCCTTATAAAAAGGGGCTCCTTAAGCGCGTTTAGCGCCGCTTATACTATAATAGCATAGGTAAGCGCTAAAGGCTAAAGGGTTATAATAAGGTAGCTTTAAAAGAGGCTTTAAAAAAGGCCGTCGAGCTTTTTTACAACGTACCTATTAGTAGTAGTATAAAAGATAGTAAGGGCAGCCTTTCTATAAGCTTATAAAATAAATAGGTTAGCTAAAAGGTCTAATATAATAAGCGTCTTATAAAAAAAGGACAGTAAGGGCGTTACCTTAAAAAGGTCGAGGAGGGCAGCGTCGTCTTCGTCGTCGCTATTAGCGACGACGATAACGTCGTAGGGGGCGTCGTACTAGTCGGTAGCAGTAAGTAGTTTAAGGGGTTAGCCGGCGGCAAGCTTATCGTCGCTGTCGCCCTCGGTAATCGAAGGGGGACGGGCGCGTTTACGCGGCGCTAAGGGGGGTTCGGGGTTCGTAGGGTCGGAGGAGGTAGGGTTAGGCGTAGTGCGGTTAATAGTTAGGATCGGGATAGGCGTAGTAGGTAGTTCGAGGCGGCGCTTAAGCTTGTGCTCGCGGCGCTGCTTCGTTTTCGTAGTTTTTAAGGATCTTATAATAAAGAAAGTTTTTTTTTTAAGGTAAAGGGTAAGGATAAGGAGGATAAAGAGGTTAAGGCGACGATTATATTAATTAGGGTAAAGGAGGCTACTTAGTAAGTAAGAGATAAGTAAGCGCTAATAAGTAATATAATAAAAAGATAAATTAAGAGAGCGTAGTTAAACCCTTATAAGGGGGTTAACGGTTAATAGCTAACCGTTAAGCGCGTCTTAGTAGTAAATAGCATTTATAAATAAATTTATTTTAGCTAACTATAGTAACCTATCTTAGCCTCTTAGCGGACGGTTGCTTAGTAGTTATCCTATTTATAGTACTTCTTCGCTATACCCTTCTTATAAGCTTATAATCGGCGTAAGGCGTATACTAAATACTCCTTTAGTTCCTACGTATTATACTTTACTAGCTATCCCTTTTATTTTACTAAGAAGCGGGTCGCTAATCCCTTACTAAGGTGCGCTACTATATCCTTAACCTTATATTCCTTTTAATTATTAACTAGCTTAGGGTAAAGCAGCTTTTCGCCCTTTTAAACTATTAAGGTTTAGGGTTTTAGTTTTAATACGTAAAAGACGTTATGCTTTTAAGCGTACTACGACGATAAAGTAATATAGTAAGTAACTAAGCTAAGTTTTTTTAAAATATAAACTTAAATAAACGTAGGGTTTAGCTTTTAAACGCTAGCTAAGTTAAAGTGCTTTATTAATAGCCTAATAAACTCGCTTTTAGTAAAGTTTTTAAAGAAGTACTACTTATTATACCCTTTTTACTAGCTTTAAATAGCTCGTTCTTATAAGGTCTTTAAGCGCTTCTTTACGCTAAGTAAGCAACTAGCTTACTTATATACGCCTTTTACCTTTACGTTATTAAATAAGAAGTTATTCGCTATATAAAGGTAGTACGTATATAGCGCGTAAAATAAAGAGGTGCTTATAGTATTATAGCGGGCGTTATTATAAGTAAACTCTATAGTATTTAAGACTTAGGTTTACTAGTTTTGCTTTTACTTATAAAACGTTTATAAATACCTTTTTAACGTTTAGTTAAGGACTTTAGTCTTATTATCCGTTTAAGGGTAGTAAGTAGTTAATATTATAAGTTATATACTATAAAGCTATATTAGCTCTTACTAAAAGGTATTAGTAAAGAAGGAATTATAATTACTTATAATTACGCTAAGGAGTTTAAACTTAGTCTTTATTTAGTTATAAAGTAGTTACGCTACCTTTATAGTAGTAACCGTCTTCTTAGTAGGAATAAATATACTATGCTTTATATAGCGGTCGACTACTATAAGGATAGCGTTATATATAAGATTATTTAGCTTAATACTATTTCTTAGTCTTATTATAAAGTTTATACTAATATACTAAAAGGGATAAGACGGTAAGAGTAAAAACTATAAGTAACTATAAGGCTTATACTAAAGAACTTTATTACTTATATATAAGAAGTAGTTAGCTAAGAATAGCTTAACGTTACTTATAAGATTTAGCTAATAGTACTTCTTAGTTAAAAGTTTTATAGTTTTATAAATACTTATATAACTAGCTATAAGGGCGTTATAGTATAAACTAATTAAGTAAGTTTATAAAGCGTTAACCGTAGGGATAATAAGGTAATCCTTATAAAATAAGGCCTTATCTTTTTAAGTATAATACGCTTACTACTTATAACTTTTTTAAGCCTTTATAAAAAGGTTATTAAGGGTATAGTCCCTTAGCTAACTATCTTTAATAGTATTATATAGCTAAGGGTTTAGTTAAGGCTATAAAAGCTTATTATTACTTATAGTAAAGTAAACTTTTTAAACTAAAAGTAATAAAGAGAGTACTAGCTAGCTATTTAGTAAGTACTTAAATATTTATAGCTTATATAGTAGTAAGGGTAGTACGTTATTATAAACAATGTCGCCCTTTATATAGTCTGCTTATTAAAATAGCTTATCTATAAGATTTATAGCCCTTAACTAGTATTTAATCTTAAAGTCGTAAGTAAATAATTAGAAAACTTATTACGTAATATAGTTTTAAAAGTTTTTAGCTAAAGCTTAAATAACCCTTTTTAAGGCTTAGTAGTTAGTAAGCACTATAAACTTATTAAGTAAGCCTTTAAGGTAGTACTACTAGTATTCTAAGCTCTTAATAATAGCTAGTAACTCTTACTAGCTAACTCCTTAACGCATCTTATAATTTAATAGCTTTTATAAGTAGTAAGTAATAAGCCTTTATTAGCTATTAGCTAATTAAGAGATAATCCTTAAGATAGCATAGCCTAAAGCGTTAGTTTCTACTTACGTTAACTAGCGTAGGTTATAGTAACGGAGGATAGTAGCTAACGTAAACGCGTCCTTTAACGTTTAAAAAGCTATAATAGCGGTAAGATTCCTTATAAAGTTAAACGCAGCGTTATAGCTTAGCAATCGCTTACTAATTAGCCGTAGGCCTAACTTAGTTAGCTTTATTAAAGGGCGTACAATGTAAGAGTAGTATAAAATAAAGTAGTAATAAAAGTTTATAAATCTTAAAAAGGATTAAACGTCTTTTACGTTTTTAAGCGCTAGCTAGTTAGCTATTACCCGTACCTAAGTAAGGTCTATAGCTAGCCTTTATAAGCTAATTATAAAGCTAAGGAATTTAACCTTCTCTTAAAAAAACTTATACTTCGAAGCCTTAGCGTAAAGCTTTACTACGCGTAGCTATTTAAATACTAGGTAAAGATACTTTTTATACTCCTTTTACGTTTAAGAGTAAATAAAGATATTATTAAAGTAAACCTTATAAATAGTACCTATAAATCCGCTTAAGGCTTAGTAAATATACGCTTAAAACATAGTAAGCGCGTTAGTTAACCTAAAAGGCATAACCTAAAACTTATATAAGCTATACTTAGTTTAAAAAGCGGTTTTTTACTAGTTAGCTAGCTTAACCTAAATCTAGTAGTAGGCCTCTTTAATATTTATTTTTAAGAAGACTATAGCGCTATTTAAGCGGTTTAGCACCTTACTTATTAAAGGTAAAGGGTAGCGGTCCTTTATAGTTACTTTGTTTAGCGCTTAGTAATTAACGTATAAATAAAGAGTTTTATCCTTTTTTAAGATAAAGATAACTAGCGCCTTTATAGTACTTTTACTATAAGCTATTTAGCCGTTTACTAAGGAGTTATAAATAAACTAGTAAAGCTCTTCTTCTTAAATAAGTAATAAAGAGTATAAAAGCTTATATAAAACCTTTATCCTTAGCTTTAGCTTAATTACGTATTTTACGTTAAGTAAAAAGGGAAGGGCTTACGCTTACTCTACGTTAAATATGTTTATAAACGCTTAAAAAGCTAAAGGTAGGTCCTTATTAGTAGCTAAATCCTTAGGATTATTATTTACTATTAAAATTTATAGCTTATATAAGCCTAGCTTTAAGTTAGTAAAGGTAATAGTAAATAAGCGTTTACTACATAAAAGGCGCTTAGCTATTATAGTAAGAGTCTTTACTAAGTAAGTAGTAAATAACTAGTTACGCTAAGCAAGGCTTAAGACAACTCTTAAGTAACTTAAGCCTTTATAGCTAAAGATAATTAATTTATAGTCGCCCCTTATATAGTAAATAGCTATAAAGATTTAAGTAAATAAGCGTAAGGCTTAATCCTTAGTTATTACTATAGTAAGCTTATATAAGCTTAGCGCTTAAAAGAGGCGTCCGTTAATAGTAACTAAATTTAAATTTAAGTAACGCTTTAGTAGCTTTAGACTAAGTTGTTAAATAACCTTTAGGTTAACTATATTAACGTTTAAGTATAAATTTATACGCGCTATAACGTTTACCTTTTAGCCGCTAAATAAGTAAATCTTAACTAATACGTAGTAATAAAGGATAAATTCCCTTTATATTTACGTAAGTAGGGTTAACAGCGGGTAAGACTCTACTATTAACTACGCTAAGTTTTTAACACTATATCCTTATTTCGCTTAAAGGGTGCTTAAAGGTAATCTAAAGCTTTAGTAACTAATTCTTTAAGGTAAGCGTAGTTCTTAAGCTATAAGTAATTTTAAGCGCGGTGTCCTAACTTACTATAGTTTTAGTATTTCTACGTTATATTAATGTTATTAAAGGCCGTCTTTATAAAGGTAAGGGTAGGAGCGGTAAGCGTACGCTTAGTAAGCGGTTAAGTAGCTAAATAGCGCTTATACTAGCTAAACTTAAATTAGTTTATATACTAATTATTTTAATAAGATTACTTTTAGTTATAGTCTTTTATTTAGCTATTATTTATAAAGCGCTTTTATAGTTTTTTAGTCTTTTTTTATTATTTAGCCCCTTAGGTTTAGTACTCTTTATACGCGTTAGTAATCTTAAAGGCGGTTTTAAAAGCTTTACTAATAGTTTTATTTTAGTACTACTTTTATAAGTATTTATTAAGCCCTTATTAGTAGCGCTACGCCGTTTTACCTACTTAACTTATATTATTACTAATTTTTTACTAAAAGTAGTCTTATTTACGCTAGTATATAATAAGTAAGTTAATACCTTACTATAAGCTTTAGCTTTCTTTATAAATATAATATATTTAAAGTTTAAGGTTAATATACTCTTAGTAAACAAACGTTATAAAATAAGTTTATATAAGTTAAGTAATTAGTAAAGTAGCTAAATAAAGGTAGTTATAATGCTTTTACTAATTTATAACTAAGTTATTAGTTAAGTAAAAGCTTACTTAAATAATCTTTATATTATTTAAAGCATTATAATAGCCTTTAAAGTTATAAGCGTTAGTTATAGCCGCTAGCTACTCTTTAGTTTTAGTAGCTATAGCGTTAACGTTAAGCTAACTAACGCTATACTAAAGCAGCTTATTATCTTAGTAGTAATTACTTACTAAGCTTACGCTTTACATAGCTACTACGTTAGTTAATTAGCTAAGTATCTTTATAATACGCGTATATTCGTTTAATCGTAAAAGCAATTAAGGTACTAAGGTATCGTTTAAAGGAACTTAGCAACGGCTTACTAACGAATTAAGGGTCGTACTAAGGGTACTAACGTCGCCTACATACAAAGTATAACTACTACTTACATAGCTACGTAAGGGCGTTAAAGGCCGCGGCGCGTAGTCGTTAAATAGCGGGTTTCTCGCTTAGTAGCTAGTCGCCTCGTAATTAAACATCGCTCCTCGTAAAGTAGAAGTTAAAGAATGTAAAGGGTTAGGTACGATGTATAATACAATAGCGATTATAAGCAAAAGTAACGGTAGTATTTAGACTTTAACTTAGTAAGTAGTAGCTGAGTAGTACGTAGTAGCTACGGAATATATATATAAAAGGGCTGTATTACGGCTAGGGCACGAGTTGTGCGATTAGGGCAAGGTAGGCTTGTAGCGTTGCCGCTATAGGCTTGCGCTATACTTACGCTGTATTAGTAGCGCAGCGTCTTAGTAGTCGCCTTTAGCGACTGCTTACCGAACTAGCGCTATAAGATAGGTAGTTAAGCTGTATCCCTTATAACTAATAAGTTAAATAATGTTTAATATCGCTAAAACGCGCGATTTAGTACTAAGGGCCTACTTTAGTACGCTAAACAACGACGGCTTAGCGATTTAAGCTTTACTACTTAATAGTAATAAGGTAAGTTCCTTTTAAAGTAAGCGAAGGCTTTATAATAGCTAACTAATTATTAAGCGCTTTACCTTTAGTACGTAACGTACGCTTACTTTAATTTAGTAAATAAGCACCCTTACTAAGCGCTTATTAAGAACTTATATAAGTATTTAGCTTATAAAACTAATAGCTAGCGCTATGTACTAGTACGTATTCCTAAGTACGATTAGGTTATAACTACTAATTAGCTAGTTAGCGGAAAGGTTTTTATAAACATAATTAGCCTAGCTTAGGCTATTTAAACCTTTTACGCTAAGACCGCTAAGCAACTAAATAAGTATAGTAAAGGAAACTTTATTATTACTAACGCCTTTTAAGCTAAGTAAATTACTTAGTAAGTAGTTGCTTTATTAAAGGCGAGTATTAATTTATAAAAGGTAATTAATAAAGATATATACTAAGTAAAAATACTTATTAACTAATTAGCTAGTAGCTACGAGCTAATAACGCTAGTAGTTTAAAACTAATACTTACTACTACTAGCTACGCGTAGTATAAGCTTACTTAGCTTTAGTAATAAGGTAGCCGCTAATAAGCTTTAGTTACTCCTTTTATTTACTCGCTTAATAACTATAAAGGCGTTAATAAGGTAAACTTATTTAAACCTTAGCCTTTAAACAATAGTACGTACTATTAGTGTTTAGCTACTACGTAGTTACTAATTACTTAGGTAAAATATACTTAAATTATACTAAGTAGCGCTAATAAAGCCGTAGTAGCTGTTAACGGCTATAAAAGGTACCTTTATTATATAGTATAAAATTAGCTTACTAAGTAGGTAGCGAGTACTATAGTAAATAGTAAAGCGCTTACGTAAAAGGCGTAAAAGGTTAGGTTCTTAGCCTACTTACCGCTAGTAGCGCTCTACCGCAGAGCTTAGCACAGCGTTAGCCGACGGCGCTTCGGCCTAGCTAATTATCCGCTAGCTACTATAAAGCGAACGGATCTCGGAATACGTGCTTACCGCGGTTCTCGAGGCTAAGCCGCGCACGCTAGTCCCCGGATTTACTCCTCCCCTATCCCCCTTACCCCCTCCGTCCCCCCCTCCCGGCCTAGAATAGCTAGTAGACGACATACCCTCCCCTTAGCCTCCTTAGCTACCTACCCTCTCCTTACAGCCCTACCTCGCGACGCCGACCTGCCCTGCGCAGGACGCAGCTCTGTTATAAGACCGGCTACCCTACCCTCGCCTCCGGCTGCCTCTAGGCATGCCGGCCCTCTCCTCGCGGCTACCCGCCTCGCAAGTCCCTTGCGAGACTAGCTACCGCACCCTCTCCTCCTCTCCTCGCGGCCCGAGACTAGCTACCGTACCCTTACCGGCTGCCTCGTAGTACACCGGCCCTCTCTTCGCGGCCTCTCGCTACGTAAGCACCCTTACGAGACTAGCTACCGCACCCTCTCCTCTCTTCCTTGCGGCCCTTAACTAGCTACCGCACCCCTCCCCCCCGGCTGCCTCCTAGTACGCCGGCCCTCTCCTTCGTACTAACTACGCTGCATAATGGACAGCTTGCCCTCCCCTACCTCCTCCGTAGTTTCTTCCCTATAAGGGTTCTGCCCGTTACCGACCCTAATCGCTAGTGACTAGCGTATAGCTATTTCGTAGTATATAAACACACTTAGTAGTAAATAGGGAATAAATTAGTTAATTAATCAAACTGCTAGTAGCGCTTAATAAGTAATTAACGCGTATACTTATAGCGAGGACCGTAAAGCTTAAACGAGCGTATAAGGCTTTAGTAAGCTTAAGCTAAGCTATAGTAGTACGTATACTTAGCTAAGCTCCCTTAGTAGAGATAGCTATACCTAAGGCAAAGGGCGAGGATAAGGTAGATAAGGAGGATAAGGAGGTTAAGGCGACGATTATATTAATTAAGGCAAAGGAGGCCGCCTTATAAGCAAGAGATAGGTAGGCGCTAGCGAGTAATATAATAAAAAGATAAATTAAAAGAGCGTAGTTAAACCCTTATAAAGAGGTCGACGGTTAATAGCTAACCGTTAAGCGCGTTTTAGTAGTAAATAGTATTTATAAATAAATTTATTTTAGCTAACTATAGTAACTTATTTTAGCTTTTTAGCGGATAGTTACTTAGTAGTTATTTTTTTATAGTATTTTTTTACTATACCTTTTTTATAAGCTTATAATTAGTATAAAGTATATACTAAATACTCTTTTAGTTTTTATATATTATACTTTACTAGCTATTCTTTTTATTTTACTAAAAAGCGAGTTTCTAACCCTTTACTAAAGTACGCTACTATATTCTTAATCTTATATTCTTCGTAGTTATTAACTAGCTTAAGGTAAAGTAGCTCTTCGCCCTTTTAAACTATTAAGGTTTAAGGTTTTAGTTTTAATATATAAAAAACGTTATACTTTTAAACGTACTATAATAGTAAAGTAACATAATAAGTAATTAAGCTAAGTTTCTTTAAAATATAAACTTAAATAAACGTAAGGTTTAGCTTTTAAATACTAGCTAAGTTAAGGTACTTCGTTAATAGCTTAATAAACTTGCTTTTAGTAAAGTCTTTAAAAAGGTACTACTTATTATACCCTTCTTACTAACTTTAAATAACTTATTTTTATAAGGTCTTTAAGCGCTTCCTTACGCTAAGTAAATAACTAGCTTACTTACGTACGCTTTTTACCTTTACGTTATTAAATAAGAAGTCGTTTACTATATAAGGGTAGTACGTATATAGCGCGTAAAATAAAAAGGTACTTATAATATTATAGTAAGCGTTATTATAAGTAAACTTTATAATATTTAAGACTTAGGTTTATTAGTTTTACTTTTATTTATAAAACGTTTATTAATACCTTTTTAACGTTTAGTTAAAGACTTTAGTCTTACTATTTATTTAAAGGTAGTAAGCGGTTAATATTATAAGTTATATACTATAAAGCTATATTAGCTTTTACTAAAAGGTACTAATAAAGAGGGAATTATAATTACTTATAATTACGCTAAAGAGTTTAAACTTAGTCTTTACTTAGTTATAAAGTAGTTACGCTACCTTTATAATAGTAACTATCTTTTTAATAAAAATAAATATACTATACTTTATATAGTAGTTAACTACTATAAATATAGCGTTATATATAAGATTATTTAGCTTAATACTATTTTTTAGGTTTATTATAAAGTTTATACTAATATACTAAAAGGGATATAATAATAAGGGTAAAGACTATAAATAACTATAAGGCTTATACTAAAGGACCTTATTACTTATATATAAAAAGTAGTTAGCTAAGAATAGCTTAACGTTACTTACGAAATTTAGCTAGTAGTACTTTTTAGTTAAAAGTTTTATAGTTTTATAAATACTTATATAACTAGCTATAAAGGCGTTATAGTATAAACTAATTAAGTAGGTTTATAAAGCGTTAATTATAAAAATAATAAAGTAATCCTTATAAAATAAAGCTTTATCTTTTTAAGTATAATACGCTTACTACTTATAACTCTTTTAAGCCTTTATAAAGAAGTTATTAAAGGTATAGTCCTTTAGCTAAGTATCCTTAATAGTGTTATATAGCTAAGGGTTTAGCTAAGGCTATAAAGGCTTATCGTCGCTTATAGTAAAGCAAACTTCTTAAACTAAAAGTAATAAAAGAGGTACTAGCTAGTCGTTTAATAAGTACTTAAATATTTATAGCTTATATAGTAGTAAGGGTAGTACGTTATTATAAGTAATATTGCCTTTTATATAGTTTACTTATTAAAATAGCTTATTTATAAGATTAGTAGCCCTTAACTAGTATTTAATCTTAAAGTTATAAGCGAATAGTTAGAAAACCTATTACGTAATATAGTTTTAAAAGTCTTTAGCTAAGGCTTAAATAACCCCCTTTAAGGCTTAGTAGTTAGTAAGTACTATAAACTTATTAAGTAAGCTTTTAAGGTAGTACTACTAGTATTTTAAGCTCTTAATAATAGTTAGTAACTCTTACTAGCTAACTCTTTAACGTATTTTATAATTTAATAGCTTTTATAAGTAGTAAGCAATAAGCCTTTATTAGCTATTAGCTAATTAAGAGATAATCTTTAAAATAATATAACTTAAAGCGTTAGATTTTACTTACGTTAACTAGCGTAAGTTATAGTAATAAAGGATAGTAGCTAACGTAAACGCGTCCTTTAACGTTTAAAAGGCTATAATAGCGGTAGGATTTCTTATAAAGTTAAACATAGCGTTATAGCTTAGTAATCGCTTACTAATTAGCTATAAGCTTAACTTAGTTAGCTTTATTAAAAGGCGTATAATATAAAAGTAGTATAAAATAAAATAGTAGTAAAAGTTTATAAATCTTAAGAAGGATTAAACGTCTTTTACGTTCTTAAGCACTAACTAGTTAGCTATTACTTATACTTTAGTAAGGTTTATAGCTAGCCCTTATAAACTAATTATAAAGCTAAGGAATTTAACTTTCTCTTAAAAAATCTTATACTTTAAAGCCTTAGCGTAAAGCTTTACTACGCGTAGCCGTTTAAATACTAAGTAAAGATGCTTTTTATACTCCTCTTATATTTAAAAGTAAATAAGGATATTATTAAGGTATACCTTGTAAATAGTGCTTATAAGTCCGCTTAAAGCTTAGTAAATATACGCTTAAAACGTAGTAAGCGCGTTAGTTAACTTAAAAAGCATAACTTAAAACTTATATAAGCTATACTTAGTTTAAAAAGTAGGTTTTTACTAGTTAGTAAGCTTAACCTAGATTTAGTAGTAAGCCTTTTTAATATTTACTTTTAAAAAGACTATAGCGCCGTTTAAGCGGTTTAGTACCTTACTTATTAAGAGAAGGGGGTAGCGGTCTTTCGTAGTTACTTTATTTAGCGTTTAGTAATTAACGTATAAATAAAAGGTTTTATTCTTTTTTAAAATAAAAATAACTAGCGCCCTTATAATACTCTTACTATAAGCTATTTAGCTATTTATTAAGAAGTTATAAATAAACTAGTAAAGCTTTTCTTTTTAAATAAGTAATAAAGGGTATAAAGGCTTATATAAAACCTTTACCCTTAGCTAGGGTTAGGAAATTAATTCGTTAATTTTAGTATTAATTTGCTTATAAACTAAATTAATAAAAATAAATTAATTTTAATTTGCCTTTAAACTAAATTAATTAATACTAAATTAAAAAAAATTAATTATATTTTTTTATATTTTTATTATTAGCTAAAATTTACAATAAAAGTCTATAAAATATAGTAAGGGCTATAAAATAAAATATATTAGTAATTATTAGGAATAAAAGCTAATAAAAGCTAATAAAATAAAATAAAAGTTATTAGTAATAATTAGTAATACAAGCTTATAAAAGGTATTAAAAGCTAATAACCCTACTTTAAAGGAGGAAGAGGAACGTAGTAGTTAGCTAGTTAGTTAGTTATTTACTAGTTAGTTAGTTTTTTTAACGGTAACGCTTATTTTTAATAAACTTTTAAGCTTATTAATTTTAAAAGGATTTTTAATACCTTATAAATTACATTTATAGTAGTAATACTAGTACTATAAGATAGCGCCGACTCGGCGCTATCTAACACTATATAAGTTATAGTAATAGGCTTAGTAGGTAGTTTGTTATACTAAATACCGTTGACGTAATAGCTTATAGGCCTTATAGCGCTTAGTTTACTAAAATACAGCGCTTAATTAAGGCCTAAGTAGAGTAGCTAGCCTTTTAAGGTAAAACGCGCTATAGTATATAGTATAAGGCTAGCCTTATAAGGACTAGAGTTACGCTTATAGGCTTAGCGTTATAATATATAAAAAATTAATTAATTGTATTAATTGTATTAATTTAGTATTAATTTATTAATTTAATTTAGTATTAATTTTGCTTTTTTAAAATTAATTTTAATTTTAGTACAATTAATTTAATTAATTTAATTTAAGGTTAAAACTAAATTAATAAATTAATTTCCTAACCCTGCCCTTAGCTTTAGCTTAATTACGTATTTTATATTAAGTAAAAGGGGAAGGGCTTACGCTTACTTTACGTTAAATACGTTTATAAACGCTTAAAAAGCTAAAAGTAGGTTTTTATTAATAGCTAAATCCTTAAGATTATTATTTACTATTAGGATTTATAGCTTATATAAGCCTAGCTTTAAGTTAGTAAAAGTAACGGTAAATAAGCGTTTACTACGTAAAAAGCGCCTAGCTATTATAGTAAAAGTTTTTACTAAGTAAGTAGTAAATAACTAGTTACGCTAAGTAAGGTTTAAAATAACTCTTAAGTAACTTAAGCCTTTATAGCTAAGGATAATTAACTTATAGTTACCTTTTATATAGTAAATAGCTATAAAGATTTAAGTAAATAAGTATAAGGCTTAATTCTTAGTTATTACTATAGTAAGCTTATATAAGCTTAGCGCTTAAAAAGGGCGTTTATTAATAGTAACTAAATTTAAATTTAAGTAACGCTTTAGCGGCTTTAAACTAAGTCGTTAAACAACCTTTAAGTTAACTATATTAACGTCTAAGTATAAATTTATACGCGCTATAACGTTTACCTTTTAGCCGCTAAGTAAGTAAATCTTAACTAACGTATAGTAGTAAGGAATAAATTCCTTTTATATTTACGTAAGTAGGGTTAATAGCGAACGAAACTTTATTATTAATTACGTTAGTTTTTTAATACTATGTCTTTATTTTACTTAAAGGGTACTTAAAGGTAATTTAAAGCTTTAGTAACTAACTCTTTAAAGTAGGCGTAGTTCTTAAGCTATAAGTAATCTTAAGCGTAGTATCTTAACTTACTATAGTTTTAGCATTTTTACGTTATATTAATATTATTAAGGGCTGTCTTTATAAGGGTAAAGGTAAAAGCGGTAATTGTACGCTTAGTAAGGGGTTAGGTAGCTAAGTAGCGCTTATATTAGCTAAACTTAGATTAGTTTATATACTAATTATTTTAATAAGATTACTTTTAGTTATAGTCTTTTATTTAGCTATTGTTTATAAGGCGCTTTTATAGTTTTTTAAGCTTTTTTTTATTACTTAGCTTTTTAAGTTTAGTACTCCTTATACGTGTTAGTAATCTTAAGGGTAGTTTTAAAAGCTTTACTAATAATTTTATTTTAGTACTACTTTTATAAGTATTTATTAAGCCTTTATTAATAGCGCTACGCTATTTTACTTACTTAACTTATATTATTACTAATTTTTTACTAAAAGTAGTCTTATTTATACTAGTATATAATTAGCGAGTTAACGCTTTATTATAAGCTTTAGCTTTTTTTATAAATATAGTATATTTAAAGTTTAAAATTAATGTACTTTTAATAAATAAACGCTATAAAATAAGTTTACGTAAGTTAAGTAATTAGTAAAATAGCTATATAAAAGCGGTTATAATACTTTTACTAATTTATAACTAAGTTATTAGTTAAATAAAAGCTTACTTAAATAATCTTTATATTATTTAAAGTATTATAATAGCCTTTAAAGTTATAAGCGTTAGTTATAGCTACTAGCTACTCTTTAGTTTTAGTAGCTATAGAGTTAGCGTTAAGCTAACTAACGCTATACTAAAGTAGCTTATCGTCTTAGTAGTAATTACTCGCTAAGCTTACGCTTTACGTAGCTACTATATTAGTTAATTAGCTAAGTATCTTTATAATACGCGTATATTTGTTTAATTATAAAGGTAATTAAGGTACTAAGGTATTATTTAAAAGGACTTAGTAATAGCTAACTAATAAATTAAGGGTTATACTAAGAGTACTAACGTTACTTATATATAAGGTATAACTACTACTTATATAACTATATAAAGGCGTTAAAGGCTACGGCGCGTAGTCGTTAAATAGCGGGTTTCTCGCTTAGTAGCTAGTCGCCTTATAATTAAACATCGCTCCTTATAAAGTAAAAGTTAAAGAATATAAAGAGTTAAGTATAATATATAATATAATAGCGATTATAAGTAAAAGTAACGGTAGTATTTAAACTTTAACTTAGTAAGTAATAGCCGAGTAATACGTAGTAGCTACGGGAATATATATATAAAAGGGCTGTATTACAGCTAAGGTATAAGTTGTGTAATTAAGGTAAGGTAGGCTTATAGCGTCGCCGCTATAGGCCTACGCTATACTTACGCTATATTAGTAGCGTAGCGTCTTAGTAGTCGCCTTTAGCGACTACTTACCGAACTAGCGCTATAAGATAAGTAGTTAAGCTATATCCTTTATATAGCTAAAGGCAAAAGTAGAGTAGCTAGTCTTATAACAAAGCTACGTCTTACGCTAAGGTAAGGCTATAAAGAGGGGGTAAGTAGCTAAAGAGGCTATAAAGGAGAGTATATTGTTTATTAGCTATTTTAGGCTAAGAAGAGGGGACGAAAAGGGTAAAAGGGATAAAGAAGGAGTAAATCTAAGGACTAACGTACGTAGCTTAGCCTTAAGAACCGTAGTAAGCGCGTATTCTAAAATCCGTCTACTCTATAGTAGCTAGTAAATAATTAGCTAAGCTAAAGCGCCGTCGGCTAACGCTATGCTAAGCTCTACGTTAGTACGTAGCTACTTAGGTAGCTACGTAAAAGCGCGTAAGTACGTAAGGATTACGTATAAGGCTATTTTTAGCTTAAGTCTATATTAGTACGTTAAGGACTTAGCGTAATTTCTTTAAAAAAGGTAATTAGCGAGTTTAATATAGCTTATATAAACTTAAATAAAGAGGGAGCTCTTAGCCTTTAAAAAGTAGTAGTAGCTACGGTAAACCGCCTTAGCGTTTTATTATAAAAAGGTAGCTACTAGCGAGCTACGCTTACTAGCGTACTAAGCGGTAGTTACTTATTAACGCTACTTTTATTTTATAAAGGCTATATTTAAGGTTTATATAGTAGCTATAACTACTATAGCGTAAGAAGTAGCTATAAAAGGGTGCCTTTATAGTCTTAGGCTAGTAATCGTCGCTTTTACGTAGTAGTAACGGTAGTAATATTAAAAAGTGTAGTTTATACGTTAAAAAAAGGTAGTTATACGTTTATTTATATAAAGGTTAAGTAGTATAAGGCCGGCTTTAAACGTAAAGAAGTAAAGAGGAGTAAATTAGTATACGCTAAAAACGATATAAATAAGGTTATTATATAAAGCGTTAAGGGTAAGCGTAACGCTTTACGCTATATAGCCTAAGGGTATAAGTTTATAAAATACTTTTACGCTATACGTTGTAATACTACGTAAGGCTATAATATAAATTATTTAAGCTTATAAAAAGGATACGCTTTACGTCTTACTCGCTAAGCGGGTAAGCGTATAAGACTACGCCGCTAGCTTATATTTAGTATAAATTACGTATTTAGTAAAAAGGAGTTTTTAGTTAAACTAAATCCTAAGGAACTAAGCTACCGCCTTTAGTAATAAAAATACGCTTAAGGCGATTTAAAGGCGTAGATTTAGTGTTTAGAGTAACTAAGAGAAGTATAAGAGCTTGCTCTTAGCTAAGGCGAAGATAATACTCTACTAGTTAGCTTATTATTATATAGTCTTTTATATAATAAATAAGTAGTTATAGTAAAGGGCTATAGTAGCCTTAGTAGTAAGTAGGTTTATATTATTAGCGTAGCTAATAGCGGTAACGCTATAAGTATTTTTAAAGCGTTAAAAGAAGAAGGTAATATAAAGGATAAATAAAATTAGTAAAAGTAAAAAGCCTTATAAAACGCTAGCGGTTACTAAGCGTAAAAGACGGCTTAGCTTATTTATTACTAGCTTTATTATTTATTTTAAAGGTAGTTAGCTATTTAGTTTACTAACTACTAAAAGAGGCTTAGATTATATAATGTTTAAACGAGCTAGCTATAGTAAATAAAGTTAAAAGCTCTTTAAATATTAAGTTAAAGTAAGGACATAGTACCCTTTACTTTTTACGCTACTTTAGTAATATTTATAACTAAGCGCGCTACTATTTTAGTAAACTAATTATAGCGGTTACTTATTTAGCTATTAAGGAAAACGTAGTTATCTTTCGCCGCCTTTATAAGTCGCTAAGTAAGAATTAACTTAATCGTTTTACTAATAGCGCTAAGTAAAGTAATAAGGCGCTAAGCGCGCGCTTATTATTTCTTTATACTTAACTTATTAAGTTTAAAGATAATAACTATATAAGAATACTTAAAGTAAGTAAGTTAGTAGCTTACTTAAAAGCTAGCTATTATAAGCGTAGCTAGCTAAATAAAGATAAGGCTAAGGTAGGCTTAAAAAAGGGCTTTTAAAAGTTTGTTTAATCTTACTACTTTTTATAGTAATATACGTATAATAGCCGCTACTACCTTATTTAAAGTAATAGTTTAAATTATAAATATTAATAGCGCTAACGTTATAATTAGTAAAAAAGGTTAAGCGTATAGCTAAAGGAAAAAGTAGTTTATAAAGAGTTATTCCTTTTCCGCTATTATAGTTATAAACGTCTTATTTATACGTTAAAGTACTAAGAGTTATAAAAAAGGGGTAGGTTTATTACTTTATAAGCGCGCTTATTTTTTAAGGCGCTATACTATAGCGTTTTTTTTTAAAGTAGCGTAAAAGAGTTTTTACTAGTAGCGAGTCTTAGCTTAGTAAATAGCTTTATATACGTATCTTTAAGTAGCTTAAAGCGCTTCTTATATAACTAAGTTAAAGGGTAACTCTTAAGCGTCTTACTTTACGTAGTAGCAGCCCTTAGCTACTATTTAGTAGCTTTTATCTTAGCTTAGTATCCTTTTACTATGCCTTAAGCCTTTTAATAAGGTAGTAGTATACGTAATACTAGTAAGCTATTAAATAAGGTCCGCTATTTAGCGGTTAATTTTAGCTATTATAATAAAGAAGGGAAGGATTAAAAGGAGGACGCGTTTTATAAAGGTAGCTACGTTTTTTACGTTTATTTTCCCTTAGCTAAATCCTTAATAAGTAGTAAAAGAGCGGGCGTAAAAAATATAGTAGCCTTATAAACGGTAGTTTAACCCGCCGCTATAAACGTAAAAGTACTTTACGCCGGCGGCTTAGGTTGTTTACGTAAAGTTAATTATAAATAAGTAAAAAAGCCTACGTTTAAGGTTATTTATAGTATAGTATAAGTACTACGTTAAGACGAATAGTAGAGTAAGGAGGGCGAGGCTTTAGCTTAATATAACGTTAATAAAGGCGTTAACGCTAAAGGAGGTACGCTTATATATATTTTATATAAAGTATTATAAGTTAAAGTCGCTTATAAGGACGTAGTCTACGTTTATAAAAAGAAAAGGAAGGGATAAAAAGGGGGAGGTAAAAGTAGTTACTTAAGGTAAGTTATAAATACTAAAAACGTAAAGGTTTTAACTACTTATAAATATAATATAAACTACGTTTAGTCGGCTCTTTAAGCGCTAAGTACTATTTAAGATATATTAAAAAATATAAGCTATAAAGCGTTTAGCGCTAAGCTAAACGCGTATATAGCGTTTTAATTTAAAAATATTATTAGCTAAAGAGGTTTATAGTTTTTAAATAAAGAAGACGTTAATATTATTTTTTTTTACTATAAATAAAGCCTCTTTAGCTATAAAAAGAGTATAATTAATGTTTTATAATATTATATATATAGTAATATAAAGTTTAATTAAATAGCGTTAGTAGTAGTAAGTAAGGATAAGCTAAAAAAGGCTAGTAAGCTATTAGCGCTACTAATAGCTAAGGTAGTAATAGTAGCTATAAAAAAAGCGTTAGCGCCGTCCTTTATAAAAAACGTAAACGTAGTAATAAAAAGCTACGCTTACTTTACTCTTATAAACGCGCGCTTAGTAGTATAGGTATCCTTAAAAGGGTTTTATAAAGCTTAAAAAAAGAATTTATAGCTATAAAAGGCTATATAGTAAGCCTTAGTATAGTTTAAGTAGCGCTTATTAATAGCTTTTATAGTATATTTAGCAATATTATAGTCTTTACTATATTACGTATAGTAGCGTAAGTAGTAGTAAGTAGTAGCTATATAGCTTTAAACTTAGTACTTATTATAAAAAGTAAGGCTAAGCTACTTTTTAAAAGAGACAACCGCGTATTTTATAAGGTTAATAATAATATAGCTAGCTTAAAGGTTATTATACGCTGCTTAGTTAGTAACTATTAAGTAAAGGCTGTTTATAGCTACGCTATATAACGCTATAAGGTAAATATTAAAAATAGCTACGTTATATTAAATATAGTTAAGTAAATTTAAGGTAAAGAGGGTAAGGGCTAAGACTTAGTAAATTACTGCCTTAGGTTTTATAATAGCGGGCTAAAGTTTTAGTTTTATAATTTAAAAAGCGTTATATATAAACTATTACGTTATATTAAGCTTAAAGACGACGCTTACGTCTTTACTAAGGAGGGAGCGTAGTACCTTAGCCCTAGCTTATTTAGTAGTATTAGCTACCTTATTAGCTATAGTAATAATTACTACATTACTTAGCCTTTTAGTTGTTTAGCTAATATAAAGGATAATTTCTAGTTAGCTAATAAGGCGTAACCTACCTTTAGTAAGGTAAGAGGGTAAAGTAGTATTATTATTTATAATTTCGCTATTATTATTATTATTCCTTATAAAAGGGGGCTCCTTAAGCGCGTTTAGCGCCGCTTATACTATAGTAATATAAGTAGGCGCTAAGGGCCGAAGGGTTATAATAAAGCAGCTTTAAAAAAGGCTTTAAAAGAAGCTATTAAGCTTTTCTATAGCGTACCTATTAGTAGCGGTATAAAGGATAGTAAAAGCAGCCTCTTCGTAAGCTTATAAGATAAATAAGTTAGCTAAGAGGTTTAATATAATAAGCGTCTTATAAAGGAAGGACGGTAAAGGCGTTACCTTAGAGAGGTTAAGGAGGGTAGCGTCGTCGTCGTCGTCGCTATTAGTAACGACGATAACGTCGTAAGGGGTATTATACTAGTTAGTAGTAGTAAGTAGGTTAGGTTAGCTAGTAGTAAGCTCGTCGTCGCTATCGCCTTTAGTAATTAAAAAGGGACGGTATAAGGGATATAGCTTAACTACCTATTTTATAGCGCTAGTTTAGTAAGCAGTCGCTAAAGGCGACTACTAAAACGCTGCGCTACTAATATAGCGTAAGTATAGCGTAGGCTTATAGCGGCGACGCTATAGGCCTACCTTGCCTTAATTACACAACTTGTGCCTTAGCCGTAATACGGCCTTTTTATATATATATTCCCGTAGCTACTACGTACTACTCGGCTACTACTCGCTAAGTTAAAGTCTAAATACTACCGTTACTTCTACTTATAATCGCTATTATATTACGTATTATACTTAACCTTTTATAAATAAGCGCGTTTACGTAGCGCTAAAGGGGGTTTAGGGTTAGTAGGGTTAAGGGAGGTAGGGTTAGGTGTAGTATAGTTAATAGTTAGGATTAAAATAAGCGTAGTAGGTAGTTTAAGGTAGTGCTTAAGCTTATACTCGCAGCGCTACTTCGTTTTTATAGTTTTTAAGGATTTTATAATAAAGAAAGTTTTTTATTTAAAAAGAGGATTAGTATAACGGCGCGTAATAGGCCGCTAGCGTAAGTACTAAGGCGTATATATAAGATTATAAGATAAGGTTACGTAACTAGTTACGTAACCTTATATAAACTACCTAGCTCGGACTAACGGGGCGTATAAGCTAAGTATATAGGCTTAATTAATTGATTTATTCCCTATATACTGCTAAGTGTGTTTATATACTACGAAATAGCTGTACGCCAGTCACTGGCGATCAGGGTCGGTAACGGGCAGAACCCTCATAGGGAAGAAACTGCGGAGGAGGTAGGGGAGGGCAAGCTGTCTAGTGTGTAGCAGCGTGGTTAGTACGAAGGAGAGGGCCGGTGTACTAGGGCAGCCGGTAGGGGTGTGGTAGCTAGTCTCGCAAGGCGGACTTGCGAGGCGGGAGACTGCGAGGAGAGGGCCGGCGTGCCGGGAGGCAGCCGGGGGGTAGGGTGCGGTAGCTAGTTAAGGGCCGCGAGGAAGAGAGGAGAGGGTGCGGTAGCTAGTCTCGCAAGGGTGCTTGCGAGGCGGGAGACCGCGAGGAGAGGGCCGGTGTACTACGAGGCAGCCGGTAAGGGTGCGGTAGCTAGTTAAGGGCCGCGAGGAGAGGATAAGAGGGTGCGGTAGCTAGTCTCGCAAGGGACTTGCGGGGCGGGTAGCCGTAAGGAGAGGGCCGGCATGCCTAGAGGTAGCCGGAGGCGAGGGTAGGGTAGCCGGTCTTATAACGAAGCTACGTTCTGCGCAAGGCAGGTAACGTTGCGAGGTAGGGCTGCAAAGAGAGGGTGGGTAGCTAGGGAGGCTAAGGGGAGGGTGTGTCGTCTACTAGCTATTCTAGGCCGGGAGGGGGGGATAAGGGGGGTAAGGGGGATAGGGGAGGAGTAAATCCGGGGACTAGCGTACGCGGCTTAGCTTTAAGGACCGCGGCAAGCGCGTATTCCGAGATCCGTCCGCTCCGTAGTAGCTAGCGGATGATTAGCTAGGCTGAAGCGCCGTCGGCTAACGCCGTGCCGAGCTCCGCGGTGGTGCGTAGCTACTCGGGCAGCCGCGCGGGTGCGCGTAGGCACGTAAGAATTACGTACGGGGCTGTCTCCGGCTTAAGCCCGCATTAGCACGTTAGGGACTTAGCGCGATTTCTCTAGAAGAGATAATTAGCGAGGCTAATGTAGCCTGTGCGGACTTAGACGAGGAGGGAGCTCTCGGCCTTTAAGAGGTAGCGGTAGCCGCGGCGGACCGCCTTAGCGTTCTATTACGGGGAGGCGGCTGCTAGCGGGCCGCGCCCGCCGGCGTACTAGGCGGTAGTTGCCTACTAGCGCTGCTTTTATTCTGCAAGGGCTATGTTTAGGGTTTACGTAGCGGCCGTAGCCGCAGCGGCGAGGGCGGTGGCTATAGGGGGGTGTCTCCGTAGTCTTAGGCTAGTAATAGTCGCTCCTAAGCGGCGGCAAAGGCGGCGGGATTAAGAGATGTAGTCTGTGCGTTAGAGGAAGGCGGCTGCTTAACCGTTTATGTAAAGGTTAAGCGGCATAAGGCTAGCTTCAGAAGCGAGGAGGTAGAGGGGAGTAGATCGGTACGCGCCGAGGACGGTGCGGATAAGGTTATTATATAGGGCGTCGAGGGTAAGCGCGACGCCTTACGCGGTACAGCCCGGTGCCGTAAGCTTATAGAACACTTTTGCGCCGTACGTTGCGATGCTACGTAGGGCTGTAATGCAAATCGTCCAAGCCTAGGGGAGGGATACGCCCTACGTCTTGCCTACGAGGCGGGTAAGTGCGTAGGACTACGCCGCTAGCTTGTGTTTAGTACGGATCGCGTGTTTAGTAAAGAGGAGTTTTCGGTCGAACTAGATTCTAAGGAACTAAGCCACCGTCTTTAGTAATAGGAACACGCCTAGGGCGATCCGGAGGCGTAAATGCGGTGTCCGGAGTAACCGGGAGAAGTGCAGGAGCTCGCTCTTAGCCGGGGCGAAGACGATGCCCCGCTAGTCGGCCCATTGTTACACGGTCTCCTACGCAATAAATAGGCGGTTGCAGCAGAGGGCCGTAGTAGCCCCGGTAGCGAGCAGGTTTGTGTTGTCGGCGTAGCCGATGGTAGTAACGCCGCAGGCGGTTTTAAGGCGCTAGAAAAGGGGGGTAGTGTAAAGGATAAATAGGATTAGTAAGAGTAGGGAGCCTTACAAGACGCCGGCGGTTACCGAGCGTAAGGGACGGCTTAGCCCGTCTATTACTAGTTCCGTCGTCTAGTCTTAGAGGTAGTTAGCCGTCTAGTTTACTAGCTACTAGGGAAGGCTTAGATTGTGTAATGTCTAGATAAGCTAGCTATAGTAGACGGAGTTAAAGGCTCCTTAAATGTCGAGTTAAAGCAGAGACGCGGTGCCCCTTGCTTCCTACGCTGCTTTAGTAATGTTTGTAACTAGGCGCGCCGCTATTCCGGTAGACCGGTTGCAGCGGTTGCTTATTTAGCCGTTAGGGAGGACGTAGTTGTCTTCCGCCGCCTTTACGAGTTGCTAAGCAAGAATCGACTCGATCGTTTTGCTAACGGCGCTAAGTAGGGCAATAGGGCGCTAGGCGCGCGCTTGCTACTTCTCTACGCTTAACTTACTAGGTTTAGGGATAATAACTATGCGGGAATGTTTAAAGTAGGTAGGCTAGTAGCTTGCTTAAAAGCTAGCCGTCGCAAGCGCAGCTAGCTAAATAGAGACGGGGCCGAGGTAGGCTCGGAGGAGGGCTCCGGAGAGTTCGTCTAGTCCTACCGCTTTCTACGGTAACGTGCGCGTAATAGCCGCCGCTACCTCGTCCGGAGTAACGGTTTAGACTATAAATATTAGTAACGCTAGCGTTGTAATTAGTAGGAGGGGTTAGGCGTACGGCTAGGGGAAGAAGCGGTTTGCAAGGAGTTGTTCCTTTTCTGCTATTATAGATGTAAACGTCCCATTTACGCGTTAGAGCGCTAGAAGTTGCGGAAGGGGGGTAGGTTCGTTGCTTCGTAGGCGCGCCTATTTTTTAAGGCGCTATACTATAGCGTTTTCTTTTAAGGCGGCGCAAAGGAGTCCCCGCTAGTAGCGAGTCCTAGCTTAGCAGATAGCTTTACGTACGTGTCTCCGGGCAGCCTAGAGCGCCTCCTATACGTTAAGATCGGAGGGCGACTCCCGGGCGTCCCGCTCTACGTAGCAGCGGCCTCTAGCTGCCGTCTAGCAGCTCTTGTCCTAGCCTAGCATCCTCTTGCCGTGCCCTAGGCCTTTCGGCGGGGTAGTAGCATGCGCGATGCTAGTAAGCTGTTAAACGAGGTCCGCCGCTTAGCGGTCGATTTCGGCTGTTGTAGTAAGGGAGGGGGGGGTTAGGAGGAGGACGCGTTCCGCGAGGGTAGCTACGCCCTCCGCGTCTATTTTCCCTTAGCTAAATCCTCGATAAGTAGCGGGGGGGCGGGCGCAGGGGATGTAGCAGCCTTATAAACGGTGGTCTAACCCGCCGCCGCAGACGTAGAAGTGTTCTACGCCTACGGCCTAGGTCGCCTACGTAAGGTCGATTGTAAATAGGCGGGGAAGCCCGCGTTTAGGGTTATCCTCGGTGTAGTACGGGTGCTACGTTAGGACGAATAGCGGGGTAAGGAGGGCGAGGCCCTAGCTCGACGTAACGTTAATAAGGGCGTCGACGCTAAGGGAGGTGCGCCCGTATGTGTCCTATGTAGGGTGTTATAGGTTAAAGTCGCCTATAAGGACGTAGTCTACGTCCGCGGGTAGAGGGGGGAGGGACGGGAGGGGGGAGGTAAGGGCGGTCGCCCGGGGTAGGTTGTAAATGCCGAAGACGTAAAGGTCTTAGCCACCTATAAATATAATATAGACCGCATTTAGTCGGCTCTCTAAGCGCTAGGTGCTGTCCGGGATGCGTTAGGAGATGTAGGCCGCGGAGCGTCCGGCGCCGGGCTAGACGCGTACGTAGCGTCCCGATCCGGGGATGTCGTTAGCTAGGGAGGTCTATAGCTCTTAAATAAGGAGGACGTCGATATTGTCTTCCTCCGCTATAGCTAGGGCCTCCTTAGCTGTAGAGAGAGTGTAGTTAATGTTTTATAACACTATACGCATAGTAGCATAGAGTCTAGCTAAGTAGCGTTAGTAGTAGTAGGTAAGAATAGGCTAGAGGAGGCTAGTAAGCCGTCGGCGCTGCCGGTAGCTAGGGTAGTAGCGGTAGCCGTAGGAGGAGCGGCGGCGTCGTCCTTTGTAGAGGACGTAGACGCAGTAGCGGGAGGCTGCGCTCGCTTTACTCTTATAGGGGCGCGCTTAGCGGCGGGGGTATCCTTAGGAGGGTTCTACGAGGCTTAGAGGAAGAATTCGCAGCTATAAGAGGCCGCGTAGTAAGCTTTAGTATAGTTTAGGCAGCGCTTATCGGCAGCTTCCGTAGTGCATTCGGCGGTGTTATAGTCTTTGCTACATTGCGCGTAGCGGCGTAGGCGGCGGCAGGTAGTAGCTATGTAGCCCTAAACCTAGTATTTATTATAAAGGGTAAGGCTAAGCCGCTCCTTAAAGGGGACGACCGCGTATTCTACGAGGTCGATAACAACATAGCCGGCCTAAAGGTCGTCGTACGCCGCTTAGTCGGCAACCGTTAAGCAAAGGCTGCCTATAGCTACGCCGTACGACGCTATAAGGTAGATATTAAGGATAGCTGCGTTGCATTAGATGCGGTTAGGCAGATCCAGGGCAAAGAGGGTAGGGGCTAGGACTCGGTAGATTACCGCCTTAGGTCCCGTAATAGCGGGCCAAAGTCCTAGTTCTATAGTTTAAGAAGCGTTACATGCAAACTATCGCGTTGCGCTAGGCTTAAAGACGACGCTTACGTCCCTACTAGGGAGGGAGCGTAGTGCCTTAGCCCTAGCTTGTCTAGTAGCGTTAGCTACCTTGTTAGCTATAGCGATAATTGCTACGTTGCTTAGCCTTTTAGTCGTCTAGCTAGTACGGAGGATAATTTCCGGTCGGCTAATAAGGCGCAACCTGCCCTTAGTAGGGCGAGGGGGTAGAGCGGCATTGTTATTCGTAATTTCGCTATTATTGTTGTTGTTCCCTGTAAAAGGGGGCTCTTTAAGCGCGTTTAGCGCCGCCTATACTATAGTAGCATAGGTAGGCGCTAAGGGCCGAAGGGTCGCGATAAGGTAGCTTTAAAGGAGGCTTTAAAAGAGGCCGTCGAGCTTTTCCGCGGCGTGCCTATCGGCAGCGGTGCAGAGGATAGCAAGGGCGGCCTCTCCGTAGGCCTATAGGATAGACAAGTTAGCCAGGAGGTCCGATGTAATAAGCGTCTCGCAGAGGAAGGACGGCAAGGGCGTCGCCTTAGGGAGGTCGGGGAGGGCAGCGTCGTCGTCGTCGTCGCCGTTAGCGACGACGATGACGTCGTAGGGGGCATCGTGCTAGTCGGTGGCAGCGGGTGGTTTAGGGGGTTGGCCGGCGGCAAGCTCATCGTCGCTGTCGCCTTCGGTGATCGAAGGGGGACGGGCGCGTTTGCGCGGCGCTGGGGGGGGTTCGGGGTTCGCAGGGTCGGGGGAGGTAGGGTTAGGCGTGGTGCGGTCAATGGTTGGGATCGGGATAGGCGTAGTAGGCAGTTCGAGGCGGCGCTTGAGCTTGTGCTCGCGGCGCTGCTTCGTTTTCGCAGTTTTCGAGGATCCCATAATGAAGAAAGTTTTTCTTAAGTATATAGGCTAATAGCGGGAGGGCTACGCTCCTCTTATAATAAGCCTACGTACCTCTTACGCCCTTAATATATACCGCCTCCTATACCCCCTTAAAGGTAAGGGAGGTAAGAGTTAGCTATTAAATCTTACTCCCTTCTCCTTTTAATACTAAAATACCTCCTTCTTTACTTAATTTACTTAGTTTTACTAAGTATACTTATAATAAGTTAATACGTATTTTCTTATTTTTATTTATTAAAATAATACTATAATTAATAAAAATATTATTATATTACTAAATATTAGTATATTACTAAATATTATTATATTACTAAATATTATTTTAATTATACGTAAAAACCTTTATTAGCGCTATAAATAAACGTGCTTATAAGTTAAAGTTTATATAAAATGTTAAATAGCTTATTAACGCTATAAGACGGAAATTTGTTAATAAAGTCTAAGTTTTTAAAAAGGCTATTTTTATTTAAGATAAAGGCGGCTTTAGGATTACCTTATTTTATAATTATAAGTTTTTTAAAAATAAAAGCTTACTTTTAAGTTTTACCTTTTACTTTATAAATATTTTACTTAATTATAGCGTACTAAAACGCTTAATTAAATAGCACCCTTTATTAAAGCTAAATATTATTAAATAATTAGATTCTTTAACACCTTATTTAAGAATAACGCGTATTAGCGTTTTTTTAGTATTAATAACTAAGATAATATACTTACTTTAAGCGTTTAGTATAGCGTTTATAAAAAGTACTAACCTTTTTATAAAAAAATAATTATTAATATAAAAACCGTACTTATAAATTATTATTTTTTAAAAAGGTAGGAAATTTACTTTAAAAAATATTATAGTTTTTAATAGGATAACTACGTTTATTTTGCTTTATATATTTACCTTTATAATAAGTATTTAAGCGTTATTATAAATAAAGAGACTACGTAAGCTACGTAGTATTATTATTTCTTTAATAATATTAATTTTTACGCTTAATTAGTTTAATAATTTTAAAGGCCTTTCCTTATAAATTTCCTCTTACTTAACGTTTTAGACTTATTTTTTTATAATGTTTTACGTTTTAAAGTAAAATACAACTTTACTTAACGCTATAATCTCAAGGTTTTAAGATAAAGTTTATATAGTTACTAAATTTTTATAAGACTATGTTTCTTTAATAATAAAGCTCTTTATTTTTAAAAAAGTACTTACTTTAATCTTTAGTTTATTATAAAATATAGTCTTTTTATTTATTTTTATATTTAGGAATAAAACGCTAGTATTCTTTTATTCTTTACTATATATATATATTATTTTAGTTTTTTAGTTTATATATTTCTTTTAGTACTTTTATAAAGGTATTTTTAAGTTTACTAATTTAATTTTTTAAAAGGTAGTATTTATTATTTTAAAGGTTAGCTATTATTTATAATAAGTCTTTTATATTATTAAATAAAACCAGGGTTGGCATAAAATACTACTACTACTACTACTACTACTAGTACTAGTACTAGTACTCTAGTACTAGTACGAAGATTCGTAGTACTACTGTAGTAGTAGTAGTAGTACTAGTATAGGCAAGTACTACTGTAGTACTAGAGGAGTAGTACTAGTACTAGTACTACTATATACTACTACTAGTACTACTAGTACTACTAGTACTACTAGTACTACTATTAGTAATAGTAATATTTTATTTTATTATTCGTTTTAAAGCTATAAACTTAGCTAAACGCTATAATTTAAAGGATTAAGCGCTATAAGGCTAATAACGCCTTATTTAAACGGTATTTA
>JADHKK010000047.1:0-49671 GCA_019925535.1 Leptographium radiaticola | reverse complement strand
CGATGCCCCCTACGACGTTATCGTCGTCGCTAACGGCGACGACGACGACGACGCTGCCCTCCCCGACCTCCCCGAGGCGACGCCCCTGCCGTCCTTCCTCTGCGAGACGCTCATTACATCGGACCTCCTAGCCAACCTGTCTATCCCACAAGCCTACGGAGAGGCCGCCCTTGCTATCCTCTACACCGCTGCCGACAGGCACGCCGTGGAAAAGCTCGACGGCCTCCTCTAAAGCCTCCTCTAAAGCTGCCTTATCGCGACCCTTCGGCCTTCGGCGCCTACCTATGCTACTATAGCATAGGCGGCGCTAGACGCGCTTAAGGAGCCCCTTTTTACAGGGAATAATAACAACAACAGCGAAATTACGAATAATAATGCCGCTTTACCCCCTTGCCCTACTAAGGGCAGGTTGCGCCTTATTAGCTAACTAGAAATTATCCTCCGCACTAGCTAGACGACCGAAAGGCCGAGCAACGTAGCAATTATCGCTACGGCTAACAAGGTGGCTAACGCTACTAGACAAGCTAGGGCTAAGGCACTACGCTCCCTCCCTAGCGGGGACGTAAGCGTCGTCTTTAAGCTTAGCGTAACGCGATGGTTTATATATAACGCTTCCTAGACTATAAAACTAAGACTTCGGCCCGCTATTACGGGACCTAAGGCGGTAATCTACCGAGTCTTAGCCCCTACCCTCTTTGCCCTAGATTTGCCTAACCGCATTTAATGTAACGCGGCCATCCTTAATATCTACCTTATAGCGTCGCACGGCGTAGCTATAGACAGCCTCTGCCTAACGGTTGCTAACTAAGCGGCGTACGACGACCTCCGGGCCGGCCGTGTTGTTATTAACCTCGTAGAATACGCGGTCGTCCCCTTTAAGGAGCGGCTCGGCCCTACCCTTTGTAATAAATACTAGGTTTAGGGCTATACGGCTACTACCTACCGCCGCCTACGCCGCTACGCGCAATGCGGCAAAGACTACAACACCGCTAAATGCACTACGGAAGCTGCCGATAGGCGCTGCCTAAACTACACTAAAGCTTACTACGTAGCCTCCTATAGCTGCGAATTCTTCCTCTAAGCCTCGCGGAACCCTCCTAAGGATACCCTCGCTGCTAAGCGCGCCCTTATAGGAGCAAAGTAAGCGCAGCCTCCCGCTGCCGCGTTTACGTCCTTTATAAAGGACGGCGCCGCCGCTCCTCCTACGGCTACCGCTACTACCCTAGCTACCGGCAGCGCCGACGGCTTACTAGCCTCCTCCGGCCTATCCTTACCTACTACTACCGACGCCGCTTAGCCAGACTCTATGCTACTATGCGTATAGTGTTATAGAACATTAACCACACTCTCTCTACAGCTAAGGAGGCCCTAGCTATGGCGGAGGAAGACAATATTAACGTCCTCCTTATCTAAAAGCTATAAACCTCCCTAGCTAACGACATCCCCGGATCGGGACGCTACGTACGCGTCTAGCCCGGCGCCGGACGCTCCGCGGCCTACATCTCCCGACGCATCCCGGACAGCACCTAGCGCTTAGAGAGCCGACTAAATACGGTCTATATTATATTTACAAGTAGCTAGGACCTTTACGTCTTCGGCATTTATAACCTACCCTAGGCGACCGCCCTTACCTCCCCCCTCCCGTCCCTCCCCCCTCTACCCGCAGACGCAGACTGCGTCCTTATAGGCGACTTTAACCTACAACACCCTACATAGGATATACATAGGCGCACCTCCCCCGGCGTCGACGCCCTTATCGACGTTACGTCGGGCTAGGGCCTCGCCCTCCTTACCCCGCTATTCGTCCTAACGTAGCACCCGTACTATACCGAGGATAACCCTAGACGCGGGCTTCCCCGCCTATCTATAATCGACCTTACGTAGGCGACCTAAGCCGCAGGCGCAGAACACTTCTACGTCTGCGGCGGCGGGTTAGACCACCGTCTATAAGGCTGCTACATCCCCCGCGCCCGCCCCCCCGCTACCTATCGAGGATTTAGCTAGGGGAAAATAGACGCGGAGGGCGTAGCTACCTTTGCGGAACGCGTCCTCCTCCTAACCCCCCCCTCCCTTACTACAATAGCCGAAATCGACCGCTAAGCGGCGGACCTCGTTTAATAGCTTACTAGCATTGCGTATGCTACTACTCCGCCGAAAGGCCTAGGGTACGGTAAGAGGATGCTAAGCTAGGACAAGAGCTACTAAACGGCAGCTAGAGGCCGCCGCTACGCGGAGCGGGACGCCCGGGAGTCGCCCTCCGATCCTAACGTACGGGAGGCGCTTTGGGCCGCCCGGAGACACGTACGTAAAGCTATCCGCTAAGCTAGGACTCGCTACTAGCGGGGACTCCTTCGCGCCGCCTCAAAAGAAAACGCTATAGTATAGCGCTTTAAAAAATAGGCGCGCCTACGAAGCAACAAACCTACCCCCCTCCTACAACTTTTAGCGCTCTAACGCGTAGACGGGACGTTTACATCTATAATAGCGGAAAAGGAACAACTCCTTACAAACCGCTTCTTCCCTTAGCCGTACGCCTAACCCCTCTTACTAATTACAACGCTAGCGTTACTAATATTTATAGTCTAAACCGTTACCCTAGACGAGGTAGCGGCGGCTATTACGCGTACGTTACCGCGGAAAGCGGTAAGACCGGACGAACTCTCCGGAGCCCTCCTCTAAGCCTACCTTAGCCCCGTCTCTATTTAGCTAGCCGCGCTTGCAACGGCTAGCTTCTAAGTAGGCTACTAGCCTGCCTACTTTAAACATTCCCGCATAGTTGTTATCCCTAAACCTAGCAAGTTAAGCGTAGAGAAGCAGCAAGCGCGCGCCTAGCGCCCTATTACCCTACTTAGCGCCGTTAGCAAAACAATTAAGTCGATTCTTGCCTAGCGACTCGCAAAGGCGGCAGAAGACAACTACGTCCTCCCTAACGGCTAAATAGGCAACCGCCGCAACCGGTCCACCGAAATAGCGGCGCGCTTAGTTATAAACATTACTAAAGCAGCGTAGGAAGCAGGGGGCACCGCGTCCCTGCTTTAACTTAACATTTAAGGAGCCTTTAACTCCGTCTACTATAGCTAGCTCGTCCGGACATTACACAATCTAGGCCTTCCCTAGTAGCTAGTAAACTAGACGGCTAACTACCTCTAAGACTAAACGACGGAACTAGTAATAGACGGGCTAAGCCGTCCCCTACGCTTAGTAACCGCCGGCGTCCCGCAAGGCTCCCTACTCTTACTAATCCTATTTATCCTTTATACTACCCCCCTTTTCTAGCGCCTTAAAACCGCCTACAGCGTTACTACCATCGGCTACGCCGACGACACAAACCTACTCGCTACTAAGGCTACTACAGCCCTTTGCTACAACCGCCTGTTTATTGTGTAGGAGACCGTGCAATAATAGGCCGACTAGTAGGGCATCGTCTTCGCCCTAGCTAAGAGCGAGCTCTTACACTTCTCCTAATTACTCCGGACACCGCATTTACGCCTCTAGATTGCCCTAAGCGTGTTCCTATTACTAAAGACGGTAGCCCGGTTCCTTAGGATCTAGTTTAACCGAAAACTCCTCTTTACCGAACACGCAATCCGCACTAAACACAAGCTAGCGGCGTAGTCTTATGCACTTACCCGCCTTACGGGCAAGACGTAGGGCGTATCCCTCCCTTAGGCCCGGACGATCTACATTGCAGCCCTACGTAGCATTACAACGTACAGCGCAAAAGTGTTCTACAAGCTTACGGCACCGGGCCGCACTACGTAAGGCGTCGCGCTTACCCTTAACGCCCTATACAATAACCTTATCCGCACCGTCCTCGGCGCGTACTAATCTACTCCCCTCTACCTCCTCGCTTCTAAAGCCGGCCTTATGCCGCTCGACCTTTATATAAACGGTTAGGCAGCCGCCTTCCTCTAACGCATAGACTACATCTCTCGATCCCGCCGCCTCTGCCGCCGCTTAGGAGCGACTATTACTAGCCTAGGACTACGGAGACACCCCCCTATAGCCACCGCCTTCGCCGCTACGGCTACGGCCGCTACGTAGACCCTAGACATAGCCCTCGCGGAATAGAAGCAGCGCTAGTAAGTAACTACCGCTTAGTACGCCGGCGGGCGCGGCCCGCTAGCAGCTGCCTCCCTGCAATAAAACGCTAAGGCGGTCCGCTGCGGCTACCGCTACCTCTTAAAGGCCGAGAGCTCCCTCCTCGTCTAAGTCTGCACAGGCTACATTAGCCTCGCTAATTATCTCTTCTAGAGAAATCGCGCTAAGTCCCTAACGTACTAATGCGGGCTCGAGCCGGAGACAGCCCCGCACGTAATCCTTACGTGCCCGCGCGCACCTACGCGGCCGCCTAAGTAGCTACGCACTACCGCGGAGCTCGGCACAGCGTTAGCCGACGGCGCTTCGGCCTAGCCGATCATCCGCTAGCTACTACGGAGCGGACGGATCTCGGAATACGCGCTTGCCGCAGTCCTCGAGGCCGAGCCGCGTACGCTAGTCCCTAGATTCACTCCTCCCCTATCCCCCTTACCCCCCCCGTCCCCCCCTCCCGGCCTAAAATAGCTAGTAGACGACACACCCTCCCCTTAGCCTCCCTAGCTACCCACCCTCTCCTTACAGCCCTACCTCGCGACGTTACCTGCCCTACGCAAGACGCAGCTCCGTTACAAGACCGGCTACCCCACCCTCGCCTCCGGCTGCCTCTAAGCATGCCGGCCCTCTCCTCGCAGCCACCCGCCCCGCAAGTCCCTTACGAGACTAGCTACCGCACCCTCTTATCCTCTCCTCGCGGCCCTTAACTAGCTACCGCACCCTTACCAGCTACCTCGTAGCACACCGGCCCTCTCCTCGCGGTCTCCCGCCTCGTAAGCACCCTTGCGAGACTAGCTACCGCACCCTCTCCTCTCTTCCTCGCGGCCCTTAACTAGCTACCGCACCCTACCCCCCGGCTGCCTCCTAGCACGCCGGCCCTCTCCTCGCGGTCTCCCGCCTCGCAAGTCCGCCTTGCGAGACTAGCTACCGCACCCCTACCGGCTGCCCTAGTACACCGGCCCTCTCCTTCGTACTAACCACGCTGCTACACACTGGACAGCTTGCCCTCCCCTACCTCCTCCGCAGTTTCTTCCCCATAAGGGTTCTGCCCGTTACCGACCCTGATCGCCAGTGACTAGCGTACAGCTATTTCGTAGTATATAAACACACTTAGCAGTACATAGGGAATAAATCAATCAATCAATCAAACCCTAATCCTAACTATTAACCGTACTACGCCTAACCTTAACTCCCTTAACCTTACTAACCCTAAACCTCCCTTAGCGCCGCGTAAACGCGCCCGTCCCCCCTTAGTTACCGAGGACGGCGACAGTAACGACGAGCTTACCGCCGGCTAACCTAAACTACCTACTACTACCGACTAGTATAATGCTCTTTATAACGTTATCGTCGTCGCTAACGGTAACGACGACGACGCTACCCTCTTTAACCTCCTTAAGGTAACGCTTTTGCTGTCCTTCTTTTGTAAGACGCTTATTATATTAAACTATTTAGCTAACTTATTTATTTTATAAGCTTATAAAAAGGCTACCTTTACTATTTTTTACTTTATTATTAATAAATATACTATAAAGAAGCTTAATAGCTTTTTTAAAAGCTTTTTTAAAAGCTACTTTATTATAACTTTTTAGCTTATAACGCTTACTTATACTATTATAGTATAAGTAGCGCTAAGCGCGCTTAAAAAGCTTTTTTTTTATAAATAATAATAATAATAATAATAATAATAGTAATAATAGTAAAATTATAAATAATAAATAATAATACTACTTTACTTTTTACCTTACTAAGGGTAAGTTACGCTTTATTAGCTAATTAAAAATTATTTTTTATATAACTTAAATAATAAAAAGGCTAAGTAATATAGTAATTATTACTATAGCTAATAAAGTAGTTAATACTATTAAATAAGCTAAGGCTAAGGTACTACTAAGGTTAGGAAAAATACTTAAGTACTTTAGACTAGTAACGCTAGCCTAGGTGCTAAGGCACTATAACAGCTACCTTAGTATACTCTATAGCTTAGGTAAGAGGAGGGAGGCCGGGTCTAACTCTAAAGGAGTTAGTAGCTAGTAAGGGCCTTAAGTACTAGGAAGCGTAGGTTACATTGTTTAAGAGCTAAGGATTCCCTATAAGAATCTAATTAAACTTGTTTAAAGGCTAATTAGGTTCGCTAAATAAATCTGTCGGTTTCTGGATTTACTTGGCTAAGTTTTATGCCTATAAGAGTATAACCAGTACCGTTGGATAGCGCAGGCTTGGCGCTCCACAGCGATATACGGTTTATACCGATACGCTTAGTGGGCGACCTGTTATAGCCGATACCATTTAGGTAGGGCCTTATAGGCCTTACAGCGCTTCGGACCGCTAAGCTACAGCGCATAGCAGGACCTACAGCGCATTGGTTTACTGCCTAGACTACAGCGCCTTCCAGCGCTTAGTCAATGGCTAAACCTACAGGACCTACGGCTAAGCCTACGGGCAAAGTCCGCTAGTCCTATTTCGGTATAGCGTACTTCCAAATGCGGTGCGTCACCTACACCATGGTTACGTCACCTACCCCTCCTCCTACAGTGTAATAAGTAGGGGATTTTCCCACCTTTCAATTGCAGATAGAGTAGCCATCTTAATACATGGTTTTTACGCCCAAATCTTCACAGTTTAAATGCTCCATCGATCTACGCACGAAATCTATTAATTCCGCACATATTTCATTATCGCCAGACCGCCTACCGAATACGTACTAGCGTACTAGCAATTCTACGATTCTTACATAGTAGCAACTCTAATTTCGTGCCACCACCGCTAAAATCGCTGTTACCGTTACCTACGACCCTGCGACCCACCCTATACCACGCTGCGCCTGCTCCTATTGGCTTAACGACGTTACACAGTGTCTTAGTCTCTAAAAGATAGTAACTGTTACTACTTTTCGGACGATTTTAACGATTTCGACGATATTTCGACGGTTTTTAATCGGATTTTTACTAAAATACCCTTATTAAAAAGCGCCGAATTCAGGCTTCCCCACTTTTCTAAAAAATCTCTACTTTTTAGAAAATTTAGCTACATATAGCCACCTTTTTAAAAAAAAACTCTACTTTTTTTAAAAAGCAGCTACTTCTTTAGGTTAACCACCTTTTCGTTGCCTTTACAACGGATATAAGTTACCACACCTTTAAAAACACCTTGTTTTTACCCATTTTTTCACTAGATTCACCCATATTTACTATAATAATGGGCGGAGCTAAGTTTAGTTATAAACTGCTTTCTAGTACCGAGGACTACGTCCTTTAGGCCTAGCGTTGCTAGGCCTACCTAAATATTAACGACGTAGGAGAGGCTATAGTCTATAACTACCTCTAGGCTTACAAGCCTAAGCAACCGCTTATCTAACCGCTGGTTTTAGTAGTAATCCTAGAGATTATAGGCTCTGCTACTACTACTAGCAACCTACCTACGGCTACTACTTCTAGTAGTTAAGCCCCTCCCTCCTCCTCTTAAGCTACTCTAATAGAGTTAGACGATAAGTATATAAAGGAGGAGAAGGACCTCCTTAAAAGGAGGAAGGTTAACAGAAAGGCTCTTAGCTATATTAAAAGTGCCGTCTCTAATAGGCCTTTAGTACAGTTAACCTCTATAAAGAGTGCCTTCGTTGCCTAAAAGACCTTAAAAAACCTTTATAATAAGGAGGGCTTTACCTCTAATTTCATGGTTTAAAAGGCTATGCTTAACCTAAACGTTAAAAATTTAGCGTCTACTTAGGACTACGTTAATAAGATAAAAAATCTGTTAAACGAGCTTAAAAGCAGAGATTAAAAGCTTCCTACTTCCTTTCTTTTAGGGATAATCCTCTATAAGCTAGGATCTAAGTTTAATAACTTTATCTTTACTACCTCCTAAAACCTTTAGAAGGAGGAAGGTTATTTAACCGTAGATACGCTTTTTTAAGCTATTTTAGAGGAAGATCGCCGCCTTTCTATTAGAAAGAAAGAAGACGGCGGTAACAAAGCCTCTACTACTAAAGAAGGGGTCTTACTTAACTAAGGAGGTAAGATAGAAAAGTCTAAAAAATTAAAGGCCTAGAAGAAATCTACTAGAGTCTTTTGTAAGCGCTGCTAAAGCGTTACACATAACGCTGAAAAGTGCTAGGTACTATACCCTTACCTTAGGCCTAAGAGGTCTAAAGACGATTTAAAGGACAAGGATAACTCCCCTCCGCCGTCTAAAAAGCCTACTAAAGGTAAGGCTAAAGGAAAGGAATTAAAGGGAGAAAAAGTCCTAATCCTACCTAAGGGCGGGCCTAAGGCTACTAGCCCTTTACCTTCCTTGTTATCCGCTTTATCTAAAACTTTATTAGTTACGTCTGCTTTAGACTTAAACCTTTTAGATCTAGATTAAGTAAGTAGTTCTAAACCTACTAGGTTTAACAAAGTGCTAGAAACACCTTTGTTTGCGTCTAAAGGACAAAAACTAATAACTAGTAACTTAGCTTTAAATTCTAGTGCACCTAGCCTATTTAGTGCTTTACCTATTCTTATAACTAAGGTTAGTAAGTTGTTACACACGCTAGAAGTTAGTAATAAGCGGGCTAATTACTATACTAAGTTTGTTTTAGACTGTGCTTTAACTAAACATATAATTACTAATAAAAAATATTTTATTTCCTTCTAAAAGAAGCCCTACTAGGCTAACTAGGGGAAAGCCGCCTCCTTATAAATCTTAGGAGTAGGAGACGTATTGTTACGCTTTTGTAATACTAACGAAGTTAGACGGTTTACTAACTGCTTATACGCGCCTAAAATAGGGTATAACCTTATTAGCACGTAGCGGTTAAAAGGCTCTAACGTCCTTCTAAGTCCTACGAAGGGAGTTATTTTTAGTGCTAAAAACCTTAAAAATATACTTATAACGGCTTATATTAAAGACCGTTTATTTTAAACTATAGTTAAGGTTATTAAGCCGAAAACTACGCTAACGGTGCTAGTTTTAAAAGTTAGTAAAGTTAGTAAAGAGACTAGTGTAACGCTACATACGTTGTATAAGCGCTTAGGCTACATTAACCTTAATGCCCTTAAGCAAGTCCTAAAGGCTACAACTACTATAGGGACTCCCTTAGTTAGCCTTACAAAGGAAGCAGAAAAGTCTATACTTTAGTATAAAGTCTGCCTTAAAGGCAAGGCTTTAAACAAGGTTTATAAAACCTCTTATAGTAAAAGGGATAATTATACCTTTTTAGAAAGGGTTTATAGTAACGTATAAGGGCCTGTACAGCCTCCTACCTTTTAAGGCTACCGTTACTTTATTACCTTTATAGATTACTCTACTCGATTCCTAGTAGTCTTCCTGCTAAAGCATAAAAGCGATGCCTTTAAAGCTTTTAAGCAGTATAAAGCTATTATAGAAAACAACGCTAAAAAAAGGTTTATTAGAGCCTTATAGACGGATAATAGCAAGGAGTACGTTAACTCTAAGTTTACTATCTTCCTAAAGGATACGGGTATTAAACACTAAAATCCCCCTGCCTACACAAAGGAGCCTAACGGCCTACCTAAAAGGATTAACCTTACGCTGCTTAATAAGGTGCGTTACTTACTGCTTAGTAGCCGCCTACCTAAAGCGTTGTAGGGGGAGTTGTTAAAAACTACAGCCTATTTATACAATAGGACTCCTTATAGTTTTGTAGGCTTTAAAACGCCTTACGAATTATACAATAAAAGACTACCTAACCTTTCTTATTTAAAGAAAATAGGCTCTACCGCCTATTACTTAAATAAGACGCCTAACCTTAACAAGTTAGAGCCTAAAGGGATTAAAGGGGTACTAGTAGGATATGTGGAAGACACACGTTACTACCGTATCTATAACCCTATTACTAAGCAAGTAATTACCTCTAAAGACGTAGTAGTTATCGAAGACCTAGAGCCTACAGCCTCTAAGGAGCTAAGCCTAGACCTAGAGTTAAAGGCTACCCTTAAGAAGCTACGCCCTACAAAGGCAAGACTTAGCGTACTAAAAAGTGCGCTTAAACGGGTTAACGAGGAGGCAGGGCCTACACCCTTTAAACCTAATAAAAGGGTAGTAATAGAGATCCTTAGCGCCCCTTTTAGTACTAGCGCCGAAAACGCTACGCCTAAAGAAGCTAGTACTATTCCACAAACCTTTATTTAGCGCGCTAGTCCCAATTTAGATCTAAAGGATTTAAACGCAAAACAAGAGCCCTCCTTAAGGTCTATAATCTTAGTTACAAATATTAGTAACCTTCCTAATACTTATAAGCAGGCTATAAGTAGCCTAGACTCTACAAAGTAGGATCTAAGTATATAAGAGGAGCTTAAGGCCTTAAAGGAACAAAATACCTACGATCTAATACCCTTACCTAACGGGCGTAAAGCCTTAGGGGGTAGATGGGTTTATACTATTAAAACAAATACTAACAACAAGCCTATACGCTATAAAAGCCGTTAGGTAGTTTAAGGCTTCTACTAAGTCCTAAGGATTAATTACTTAGAGACTTTTGCTACTACTTGTAAGCCTAAAACTTACTATATAGTAATAGCTATTATAGTAAAGTATAGCTAGGATATTTACTAATACAACGTTAAAAACGCCTTTGTTTATAGTAATATAGACAAAGAGATATACGTAGTACAGCTTAAAGGGTACGAATCTACGGATAAGGCCCTAGTTTAGAAGCTTAATAAGGCACTTTATAGCCTTAAACAGTTACCGTATTTATAGTATAAGCACCTAAAGGATCTACTACTTAAAGAGGACTTTATAGTGTTCCTTTACGACGAGGCACTATTTTTAAACCTAAAGTCAAAGGTTATATTGCTTTGTTACATAGACGATATCCTTATAACTAGCCTAAACAACAAAACTATTACATAAATAGTAGATTAGCTAGCTACTAAGCTAAAAATTTTACCTCTAAGCCTACTATATACCTTTTTAGGGATAGAGTTTAATAAGCTAAATAGGCACTATTTTACGGTTAACTTAAATAAGTATACCGCTAGTATAATATACCGCTTTAGGAAGGGCTTTGTAAAGCACAGAGATACCCCTATGCAACTAGGTATTAAGCTACGCAAAAATACCTTAAAACAAGCCTTACAAGCTAAAGTTACCTTCTATTAACAGCAGATTAGCGCTTTGTTATACCTAGCCTTAAAGGTTAGAATAAATATAACTTATACGGTTATAAAGTGCTCTTAATATATAGTAAATCCTAATTTAACCTACTTTTTAGCGCTAGATTAGGTTTAGGGCTACTTAAATAAGTACCCTACTTATAGGTAAAACTACTAAAAGGCTAGTGTTTTAAACGGGTTAATAGTCTATTTAAACGCTAATTTTACAAACGATATTAATAGTCGGAAGTTAGTTAGCGGTTACGTTAGCTTTTTAAACGGCAACCTAATTAGCTAGGCCTTTAAAAAACAAGAGATTATAACTCTTAGTAGTACTAAAGCCGAATACGTAGCTTTAAAGGAAGCCGGAAAAGAGGCAAAGTTTCTATAAGCTATAGTAACTAGTTTTAAAGAACTCTTAGAGTTAGTAATTACTACTAAAGGGCCTCCTATGCTTTTAAAGGATAACAAAGGTGTAATAAACCTATTAGAAACTTTATACTTTTATAACTAGTCTAAGCACATAAATATTATTTATTACTAGATTCAGGACGAAATCCGTAAAAAAAGGCTAGGCATAAAACACGTCGGTAACCTAGAACAACTAGCCGACCCTTTAACTAAGCCGGTAGTAGTAAATAAGCTAAGGTTTCTTATATAGAAGCTTAGACTTAACATTTAAGAGCACTATAATCGTTACTAAGCATAACAGCCTTTTAGGGAGGTTAACAACTTCTTAAAACTTAGTAACTTACTACTTAGTCGTACGCTAGACTATTAAAGGAAGAGGTTAAGGTTTTTAACTTAAACAAAGTTTTCCTTATCCTTTAAGCACTTTATAACCTAAAAGGCCTAAGAAACGTGTGTTTACACAATTAGCACTTAAGGCTAGCCACCTTAGCGCGCTTAAGGGTATATACGTCTTTAAGAGATTAAGGTTTTTACATTTTTCCTTAATAAATAAGGGTTTTTATACTTTTACCCTTATAAACCGTCTAAAACTTCGAGGTTTTTACTTTTTTCCTTATATATCCTACTAAAGGGTTTTCTTTTTTCCCTTATCCTAAAACTACGCTACTAAACCTTACTATGTTCGGTTTAAGGGGGTATGTCGGTTTCTGGATTTACTTAGCTAAGTTTTATGCCTATAAGAGTATAACTAGTACCGTTGGATAGCGCAGGCTTGGCGCTCTACAGCGATATACGGTTTATACCGATACGCTTAGTAGGCGACCTGTTATAGCCGATACCATTTAGGTAGGGCCTTATAGGCCTTACAGCGCTTCGGACCGCTAAGCTACAGCGCATAGCAGGACCTACAGCGCATTGGTTTACTGCCTAGACTACAGCGCCTTCCAGCGCTTAGTTAATGGCTAAACCTACAGGACCTACGGCTAAGCCTACGGGCAAAGTCCGCTAGTCCTATTTCGGTATAGCGTACTTCCAAATGCGGTGCGTCACCTACACCATGGTTACGTCACCTACCCCTCCTCCTGCAGTGCAATAAGTAGGGGATTTTCCCACCTTTTAATTGCAGATAGAGTAGCCATCTTAATACATGGTTTTTACGCCCAAATCTTCACAGTTTGAATGCTCCATCGATCCACGCACGAAATCTATTAATTCCGCACATATTTCATCATCGCCAGACCGCCTACCGAATACGTACTAGCGTACTGGCAATTCTACGATTCTTACAAAATCTAATTAGGATTGTTTAAAGGCTAATTAGTTTTATAAAGGAAACTAATTAGATTTACTAAAGGACAAAGGCGTATATATATAAGAGTTTAATTAGTAGATTAATTACTTATTTAACTAATATAACTAAATTTAATTAGAAATAGTATATATATAAGTAAAGTTTAATAAAGTTTAATGCGTTAAAGTAAAAGAACTTAACGCTACGCTTTTAGATAAGAAGGTTAGTTAAGTTTATAAAGCGGGAGCTGCGTACGTAAGTATAAGGTAACCGTATTATACCCTTATTACGACTTTTACGTTAAAAGGTAAGGTGTTAGATATTAATCTAGGTATAAAGCTGCTTAGCTTTTTTAAAGAGTAAAATTAAGTATAAAATAAAAAAAACAAACTAAAGAAAATTAAGTAAAAGATAAGGGAAATAAACTAAAGTACGTTTATAGTAAACTTTAATTAGTTTCTTTACTAAGGGAAAAGCTTTACTAGGTATAGTAAAAGCGCGCTTAATTTAAAAAAAAAAGATAATAAACTAATTTAAGTATTACAAGTATACTTAGTAAGACTAAGTAAATTAAGCAAAGGAGGAGGTATCTTAGTATTAGGAGGAGAAGGGAGTAGGATTTAATAGCTAACTCTTGCCTCCCCTACCCCTAAGGGGGTGCGGGAGGCGGTATATATCGAGGGCGTAGGAGGTGCGTAGGCTTATTGTAGGAGGGGCGCAGCCCTCCCGCTATTAGCTTATATACTTAGCCTGTACGCCTCGTTAGTCCGAGCTAGGTAGTTTGTATAAGGTTACGTAACTAGTTACGTAACCTTATTTTATAATCTTGTATATACGCCTTAGTACTTACGTTAGCGGCTTATTACGCGTATTTAGCGTACTTTTTACGCGCGCTTTACGCGCCGCTATATTAATCCTCCTTTTAAAAGGTAGGCGTTATAATTACTCCCTTTTTATGCTTAGTACCTTTAGGCTAAACTTTGTTATTATTAAGCTATATTTAGTAATATAGCTATAGCCCTTTTTATTAGCTTTTAAGGCGCTATTAAACGGCCCTTAGTTAAAGGTAAGTATAAACTAAGCTTACTTATAAGCTATAGTTATAACTATAAAGTAAACTCCTTATAATTATAGTTATAATTAATAGTTATATCTTCCTTTAATAATAATAACTTTAGTAGCTTTACTATAGTAAAGTTTACTACTATTAACGCTTATCGCCCTATTATTATTATAGCTACTACGTTAGCGCTATTTACGCCCTCTCCTTTAGCCTTTAAGGCTAAAAGCGTTATAGCTTAGTCGCCTAGTAAGATAGTAGTCTTACTACTTACTACGGCGGCTGTAGTAACGTTTATAGTAGCGCTTATAGCGCTCGTTACAACCTTTAGTCGCCGCCCTTTGCCCTCTTATTATAGAGAGTTTAGGTTTTTAGCGTCTCTTACGCTAGTTACGCCCTTTACGCGCCTTATACGACGGTTTTACGCGCGCTACGCCGCTATTACGGTAGCGCCTACGCCGTCCCGTCGCTCGGCTTACGTAAGGGCCTACGTAGCGGTAGCGAGCGCCGTAGCTAGTAGCGCGTCGACGCTTACGCTTAAGATAACGCCTATGCTAGTAGTAGCGCTCGTAGTAACGCTTATAGTAGCGCTTACGGTAGCGCTTACGCCCGTTATAGCGGCTTTTATAGTAGTTGTCTCGCTTATTATAGAGCTTATAGTAGTAATCCCGCCTATAGCGGCGATCTTACTTATTAATAATAATAATAAGGACAACGCCTTAGTTACTTTGTTAGCGTTATTTACAGCAGCCCTTTTAAAGGATAGCTATCTTACTTTTAGAGCTAATACTTACGCTAAGTACTTAGCCTAATTTTTATAAGACCTTTTATAAAAGCTTTTAAGTAACGTAGCTTAAATTTATACGCGTAGTATTATAAGGACGTCGTTTTATAACGTTTATAAAAAGGCTTAGTATACTTATAAGATAGTAAGTAATAATCCCTTAACTATAATAGTAATAATACTAACGCTAACGTAGGTATACCTACTAATAACGGGTAACCTAGCTAACTTTATTAATACTTTAAGGGTCTTAGCGTAGGACCTAAGCCGGTTCTTACTAAACGTACGCGCGTCTTTTACGCGCGCTATAAGCTGCTTTATAGCGACCTTTTTATAAGTTAAGAAGAAGGTATACTAAGTAAAAGCAAAGGCGCTAAAGTAGCTAAAGGTTTAGTAAGCCTTATTAGCTTAGTAATACTTATTATTAGTATAAGTAACGCACTAGCCGCTATTATACTACAAAATTATAGTTTAGCAGCAAACGTAGTTACCGTAGCTATTACTTAGCGATTATAGCTACGCTACGATTATAGCGGCTTAGGCAGCCTTTTTAAATATAGTAGCGTAAGGGCTTATAACGGCTAAGGAGGCTTTATTAATAAAGGAGGCGGTAGCGCTACTTTACGCTTACCTTAGCTAGTTATTTTACGTAGCTAGCCCTTTTTCTTTTAAAGCGGCTAAAGAAAGTCTTTATTTACGTACTTTACGCGCTTACTATTTTTATACTATGTAATAACTATATAAGCGTTTTATATGTCTTCTTTTACTACTTATTAATTATATTTTATTAGCTAGCCTTCTTAGCGTATTAAATACTTTGTTTAGCCGTCCTTACGCCTTTTACTTTATACTACCTTAATTTTTTATTCCTTATTAAGGTCTTCTAAGGCCGGCATTATTATTTATACGCGTTTTACGCCCTCCCTACTTTACTATAGCTTTAGTAAAGTAACAAAAAAGACGTTATATATATAGCTATACTAGTTAAGTAATACTAATTAATACGCTTAACTACTTATAGTCTTAAGGACTTTAAAGAGTTTTATATGCTTTAGCGTAAGCTTTTTATTTTTTAAGTAAAGATTCTTTATAAAAAGGCTTACTAAGTTACTAACTATAAAGGTTATTAGTTAGTAATTATTATTATAGTAGCGCTTTTAACGCTTTACTACCTTCTTTTAGTTAATAGCTAATTTAGCCCTTACTACTTATAGCTTTTTTAAGTAGTTTTATACTACTAAAACTATATTATACTAAAGGGCGCCGCTATTATAAACGTCTTACTCCCTTTTTATAGTTACTTTAACCTTAAAGCAAACTCTTAAGTTTAGCTTTTAGCTGTATAAAGCTTTAAAAGGGCTTAGCTTCGTTATTATATTTAGTATATTATTATAAGTAAATTAAGCTATTAATAAAAGAGCTAACTAATTACCTTACTCCTTTATTATAAAGTAGCGAAGGTACTACTTTAAGGTTTAATTAGCCTTTTTTATTTAACTATTTATTTAAGGGTAAAAGGCGGTTAATAGCCGCCTTTAAATCCTCCTTTAGTAGTAATATTTAGCTTAAAATTTACTAGTAAATATACTCTTTTAGTTAAAGACTACGCTTTTTAGCGTAACGCTATAAACTAGCTTTATATATTAGTAAATAACGTAAGTAAGGTCTTAAGCTATTATAGTTATTATTACTATAAAGAAAAGGCTTATCTTTATAAAGTAGTTAATAATAACTAAAATAGTATTTACCTTTTTCTTTAAAAGCGTCTTAGCCTAAGGTAAGCTTATAATAAAGTTTATAAAGATTTACTTTTATAAAGCTTATAAAAAGGGTAGCGAATTTAGCTACTTATATAGTTTATACCTTTTATTAGTTTAGCCTTAGTAAACTAAGTAAAAGGCTACGTACGTCTTTACGTCTTTTTTTATACCCTCTTAGTAAAAGTAGCGACGTAAAAGTCCTAAGGTTCTCTTTACTATAAAGTATTTAGTAATTATATTATTATAGTAAAGCTATAATAGCTCTTAATAAAGGACTAAGGCGTTACTTACGTATAAACGCTTATTTTATAGTAATAAGCTGTTAAACGTAATAAACTATTATTTTATTACGCTCTTTACGCTTATTATATAAAAGGTACGCTTTTTAATAATTTATACCTTTATATTAGCTTTTTAAGTTATTATAATAGCTATTTAAATTATATTAAAAGTACCTTTTTTAAAGTATAAATAAAGAGTAGTAACTACGGCTAGCTACTATAGTATTTTAAAATATAATAAGTTACTATTTAGCTTTATAAAAAGCGTTAAACCTTTAATTAGCGCTATAGTAGTAATATTTATAGAATTTCTTTATAGTTTCTTATAGCCTTTTAAAAGCTTTAGTACACTATGCTTCGCTTATATAAGCGATGCGCCTTATAGCGCGGCGGTAGCTAGCTACTTAAGACTTAGGGCCTCCCTTGTCTTAAAGAGAGTATTTTACTCTTTATTTACGCGCGTATCTTACGTAGCTTACGTAAGGGCTACGTAGTACGCTAGTCCTTTACTTTCGCTAATTACTTTAGCGGTTACGTACGTCTTACGTACGTTTTACGTAAGGGCTACGTTATACGCTAGTCCCTTACTTTTACTAATTACTTTAGTAGTAGCGCGCGTCTTACGCGCGCTTTACGTAAAGGCTGCGTAATACGCTAGTCCTTTACTTTTAGCTTTTATAAGGCTAAGGGCTATAATACCCGTAGTCCTTATATTATTAAAGTAGTTAAGCTGTCTTAATAGCGTATTAGTAAGGTTTATTACGCTTAGCTAGTACTTAATAACAAAGTTAAATAAGGATAAAAGCATAGCTTAGTAAGCCCTCCTTTTATTATACTGTAGCTAGATTATAAAGGTTTATAAGTTGTTATAGTTTAATAAGACCTTAACCGTTTCCTTATTATTATTTAAGTATTAATACTACTACTTAAATAATTTTATAATTACTAATAACTCTTAAGTAAGTATACTATAATTTAGTTTAAAGCCTTATAACTTATAAAACTAAAAGGTAATTAAGTACTAAACTCTTTACTTATTAAACTAAGAGATTATACTACTAATAACTACTTTAAAGGCGTTAGTCTTAAGCTAAATAAGCTTTTTTAAGTTAAAATAGTAAAAGAGAGAGGCTTTTATAAAAGCCTCTTATAGTAAATTAAACGCTACCTTTTCTTAAGCGTTAAGCTTAACTCGTCTTAGCTTCTTACCGTTTTTACTACCTTATAGTAAGCTTATTAATAGCGCTATAATATTTAAGTAGCCTTTAATAAAGTAATAGTAGAAATTATAAAAGCTTAAGAATACTTAAATCTTTTAAAACGTTTTAAGTTCTTACTATTTAGTAATATTACGTACTTTTTATAAGTTTATTATATACCTTTTATAGCTTATAAAGAAGCTTAAGAATTTAACCTTTTTTTAGTAAAATAAGTACTTATTAAAGTTAATAAATAGTTAAGCCTTTTTATAAGCGCTTAAAGATTTAGTTTAAGTGTTTAGTATACTCCTTTTTTATTTAAGAAAAGACTAAAATATTATTTAAGTAAATAATGTAAATAACGTTTATAAGGCTATAAAGTACTTAGCTAATATAGTACTAAAAAGCAGTAGGCGTATTAGTTAGGCTAAAGGGTAAGATAAGGTATTTATAGTAACTATATTAAGTTTAAAATACTATTTTTTACTTATCCCCTTCTTTAATTTATAAGTAGTAGTAAGCCTCTTTAATATTAATTTTTAATATTACTTATATACTAGCTACCTTATTTATAATTTTTATAATTAAAGGTAACAAATAGCGATTTTTAACTATAATCTTATTTAGCCCTTAGTAGTTAACGTAAAGGCAAAGGCTACCGTCCTTCTTTAGTATAAAGATAATAAGCGCCTTTACTAAGCTTTTAAATAAGCGGATTTAGCCTACGGCTAGGTTTTCCTTTAAATATTTATAAAGTTTAGCTAGCTTACGCTAAAATAAAGGATATATAGTCTTATATAGTAGCTAGCTATTAAGTAAGAGATTAATAGCGTAATTTATAGCCTTATAAAGCGGTAAGATCTTTACGTTTACTTTATTAAGTATATTACGGTACTTACGTAAAAGGTAAGTAAGTAACGCGCTTACCCCCTCTTTTAAGAGACTAAGGTTTAAGTCTTTAACTATAATAGCGAAGACCTACGCGTATTCCCTCTTTACTAAGGTAAGGAATAGTTCCTTTAAAACTAGCTTAGTTTAGTTAAATTATACTTTAAACTACTAATAACGGTTTATAAGGTTTATAAAGACCCTTTTATCTTTAATTATTATTATTAATAGTAAAACCGTAGGCCCTTATAAGCGCGTAAGCTTTAAGACTCTTATATAAATGCGTATAATTTTATAAACGTTACCTTATAAGTTTATTAGGCGTAATAAAACCTTTTACGCCTTTATTACGCTAAATATATAGCCGTTATAAGCCTTTAAGCTAAGGACTCTTACCCTTATAAGCTTTAAGCCTTATTCTCTTACTAGGTTATTATTAATAGTATTTACTACTACGTAAGTATCTTATTTTACAATTATTAGTATATCTTTTTTACTAAGGAGGAAGCCTTTAATTATAAAAGGAGCGCTAATTAAGATAGCCTTTAATAGCTCTTAAGTACCTTAATTAACCTTAAGGCTCTTTAGTTTTTTACTTTTTTAGTTTAAGACTATTAAATTAAACCTACTAGTATAGCGTCTTTACCCTTCTTTAAGTACTTATTAGCTAAGTATAAAACGCTCTTATATATATAGTACTTTATACGTTCGCCGTCGGCGTTAATAAAGTTTTTAAAGTTAAAGGTTAATTAATTAATTAATTAATTTATTCCCTATTTACTACTAAGTGTGTTTATATACTACGAAATAGCTATACGCTAGTTACTAGCAATTAGGGTCGATAACGGGCAAAACCCTCATAAGGAAGAAACTACGGAGGAGGTAAGGGAGGGCAAGCTATCTAGTGTATAGCAGCGTAGTTAGTACGAAGGTAAAGGAGGAGAGGGTGCGGTAGCTAGTCTCGCAAAAGACTTATAAGGCGGGAGACCGCGGGGAGAGGGCCGGTATACTAGGAGGCAGCCGGTAAGGGTACGGTAGCTAGTTAAGGGCTGCGAAGAGGAGAGGAGGGGGTGCGGTAGCTAGTCTCGTAAGGGACTTACGAGGCGGGAGACCGTAAGGAGCGGGCCGGCGTACTAAGAGGCCGCCGGAGACGAGGGTAGGGTAGCCGGTCTTATAATAAAGCTGCGTCCTACGTAGGGTAGGTCGACTTCGCAAGGTAGGGCTACTAAGAGAGGGTAAGTAGCTAAGGAGGCTATAAGGGAGGGTAGGCCGTTTATTAGCTATTCTAAGCTAAGAGGAGGAGACGGAGGGGGTAAGGGGGATAGGGGAGAAGTAAATTTAGGGACTAGCGCGCGCGGCTTAGCCTTAAAAACCGCGGTAAGCGCGTATTTTAAGATTTATTTGCTTTATAATAGCTAGTAAATAATTAGCTAGGCTAAAGCGCCGTCGGCTAACGCTATACTAAGCTCCGCGGTAGTACGTAGCTACTTAGGCGGCTACGCAAGTATGCGTAGGTACGTAAGGATTACGTATAAGGCTATCTTTAGCTTAAGTTTATATTAGTACGTTAGGGACTTAGCGTAATTTCTTTAAAAGAGATAATTAGTAAGGCTAATATAGCTTATATAAACTTAAATAAGGAGGGAGCTCTTAGCCTTAAAAAGGTAGCGGTAGCCGTAGTAAACCGCTTTAGCGTTTTATTATAAGGAGGCGGCTACTAATAAGCTACGCTCGCCGGCGTACTAAGCGGCGGTTACTTACTAGCGCTACTTTTATTTTATAAAGGCTATGTTTAAGGTTTACGTAGTAGCCGTAGCCGTAGTAGCGAAGGTAGTAGTAATAAGGGGGTATTTTTATAGTCTTAAGCTAGTAATAGTCGCTTTTAAGTAGTAGTAAAAGTAGTAAGATTAAGAGATATAGTTTATACGTTAAAGGAAAGCGGCTACCTAACTATTTATATAAAGGTTAAGTAGTATAAGGCTAGCCTTAAAGGTAAGGAGGTAAAAGGGAGTAAATTAGTACGCGCTAAGGATAGTATAAATAAGGTTATTATAAAGAGCGTTAAGGGTAAGCGTAACGCCTTACGCTATATAGCTTAGTACTATAAACTTATAAAATACTTTTACGCTATATGTTATAATACTACGTAAAGCTATAATATAAATTATTTAAGCTTATAAAAGGGATACGCTTTACGTTTTACTTATAAAGCGGGTAAGCGCGTAAAACTACGCTACTAGCTTATACTTAGTATAAATTACGTATTTAGTAAAAAAGAGTTTTTAATTAAACTAAATCCTAAGGAACTAAGCTACTACTTTTAGTAATAAGAATACGCTTAAAGCGATTTAAAGGCGTAGATTTAGCGTTTAAAGTAATTAAGAGAAGTATAAAAGCTTGCTTTTAGCTAGGGTAAAGACGATGCTTTACTAGTTAGCTTATTATTATATAGTATTTTATATAATAAATAAGTAGTTATAGTAAAGAGCTATAGTAGCCTTAGTAGTAAGTAGGTTTATATTATTAGCGTAGCTAATAGTAGTAACGCTATAAGTGTTTTTAAAGCGCTAAAAAAGGGGGGTAGTATAAAGGATAAATAAAATTAGTAAAAGTAAAGAGCTTTATAAAACGCTAATAATTACTAAGCGTAAAGAGCGGCTTAGCTTATTTATAACTAGCTTTATTATTTAATTTTAAAGGTAGTTAGCTATTTAGTTTATAAGCTACTAAGGGAGGCTTAGATTATATAGTATTTAAATAAGCTAGCTATAGTAAATAAAGTTAAAGGCTCTTTAAATATTAAGTTAAAGTAAGAACGTAGTACCCTTAGCTTTTTATACTACTTTAGTAATATTTATAACTAAGCGCGCCGCTATTTTAGTAAACTAGTTATAGCGGTTACTTATTTAGCTATTAAGGAAAACGTAGTTATCTTTCGCTGCTTTTATAAGTTACTAAGTAAAAATTAACTTAATTATTTTACTAATAGCGCTAAGTAAAGTAATAAGGCGCTAAGTACGCGCTTACTACTTTTTTATACTTAACTTACTAAGTTTAGGGATAATAACTATATAAGAATGTTTAAAGTAAGTAGGCTAGTAGCTTACTTAAAAGCTAGCCGTCGTAAGCATAGCTAGCTAAATAAAGATAAGGCTAAGGCAAGCTTAAAGGAGGGCTTTTAAGAGTTTATTTAGTCCTACTACTTTTTATAGTAATATATATATAATAGCCGCCGCTACTTTATTTAAAGTAACGGTTTAAACTATAAATATTAGTAACGTTAGTATTATAATTAGTAAGAGGGGTTAAGCGTATAACTAAGGGAAGAAGTAGTTTATAAGGAGTTATTCCTTTTTTATTATTATAGTTATAAACGTCTTATTTACGCGTTAAAGCGCTAAAAGTTATAAGAGAAGGGTAGGTTTATTACTTTAAAAGTATATTTATTTTTTAATACGCTATACTATAGCGTTTTTTTTAAAGGCGGCGTAAAGGAGTTTTTACTAATAGCGAGTCTTAGCTTAGTAAATAGCCTTATATACGTATTTTTAAGTAGCTTAAAGCGCCTCTTATATAATAAGGTTAAAGGGTAACTCTTAAGCGTTTTATTTTATATAGCGGCGGCTTTTAGCTACTATTTAATAGCTTTTATTTTAGCTTAGTATCCTCTTACTATACCTTAGGCTTTTTAGTAAGGTAGTAGTATATATAATACTAGTAAGCTATTAAACAAGGTCTACTACTTAGTAATTAATTTTAATAGCTATAGTAAAGATAAGGAGGATAAGGAAGAGGACGCGTTTTATAAGAGTAGCTACGCCCTTTATATTTATTTTCCCTTAGCTAAATCTTTAATAAGTAGTAAAAGAGCGGGTATAAAGAATATAGTAACCTTATAAACAGTAGTTTAACCTACTATTATAAACGTAAAAGTGTTTTACGCTAGCGGCTTAAGTTACCTACGTAAGGTTAATTATAAATAAGTAAAGAAGCCTACGTCTAAGGTTATCCTTAGCGTAGTATAAGTACTACGTTAAGATAAATAGTAGGGTAAAGAGGGTAAGGCCTTAGCCTAACGTAACGTTAATAAGGGCGTTAACGCCGAAGGAAGTACGCTTATATATATTTTATATAGGGTATTAAAGGTTAAAGTCGCTTATAAGGACGTAGTTTACGTTTATAAGTAAAAAGGGAAGGGATAAGAGAGAGGAGGTAAGGGTAGTTACTTAAGGTAGGTTATAAATACTAAAAACGTAAAGGTTTTAGCTATTTATAAATATAATATAAACTATATTTAGTTAGCTCTTTAAGCGCTAAGTATTATTTAAAATACGTTAAGAGATATAGGCTATAAAGCGTTTAGTACTAAGCTAAACGCGTATATAGCGTCTTAATTTAAGGATATTATTAGCTAAAAAGGTTTATAGTTTTTAAATAAGGAAGACGTTAATATTATTTTCTTTTACTATAGCTAAGGCCTTTTTAGCTATAAAAAGAGTATAGTTAATGTTTTATAATACTATACGTATAGTAATATAAAGTTTAGCTAAGTAGTATTAGTAGTAGTAAGTAAAAATAAGCTAAAAAAGGCTAGTAAGCTATTAGCGCTATTAGTAGCTAAGGTAGTAGTAGTAGCTATAAAAGAAGCGTTAGCGCTATTCTTTATAAAAGACGTAAATATAGTAGTAAAAGGCTATACTTACTTTACTCTTATAAGGGCGCGCTTAGTAGTAAGGGTATTTTTAAAAAGGTTTTATAAAGCTTAAAGGAAGAATTTATAGCTATAAAAGGCTACGTAGTAGGCTTTAGTATAGTTTAAGTAGCGCTTATTAGCGGCTTTTATAATATAATTAGCGGTGTTATAGTCCTTACTATACTACGTATAGCGTTATAAGTAGTAGTAGGTAGTAGCTATATAGCCTTAAACTTAGTACTTATTATAAAGGGTAAGGCTAAGCTACTTTTTAAAAAAGACAACTACGTATTTTATAAAGTTAATAATAATATAGCTAGCCTAAAGGTTATTATACGCTACTTAGTTAGCAACTATTAAGCAAAGGCTACTTATAGCTACGTTATATAACGCTATAAGGTAAATATTAAGGATAGCTACGTTATATTAAATATAGTTAAGTAAATTTAAAGTAAAAAGGGTAAAGGCTAAGATATAATAGATTACTACCTTAGGTTTTATAATAGTAGGCTAAAGTCTTAGTTTTATAGTTTAAAAAGTATTATATATAAACTATTATATTATACTAAGCTTAAAAACGACGCTTACGTCTTTATTAAAGAGGGAGCGTAGTACTTTAGCCTTAGCTTATTTAGTAGTATTAGCTACTTTGTTAGCTACGGCGATAATTACTACGTTACTTAGCTTTTTAGTTATTTAACTAGTATAAAGGATAATTTTTAGTTAGCTAATAAAGCGTAACTTACTCTTAGTAAGGTAAAAGGGTAAAGTAGCGTTATTATTTATAATTTCGCTATTATTATTATTATTATTATTATTCTTTATAAAAAAGGGCTCCTTAAGCGCGCTTAGCGCTACTTATACTATAGTAGTATAAGTAAGCGCTATAAGCTAAAGAGTTATAATAAGGTAGCTTTAAAAAAAGCTTTAAAAAAGGCTGTTAAGCCTCTTTATAGCGTACTTATTAGTAATAAAGTAAAAGATAGTAATAGTAGCCTCTCTATAAGCTTATAAGATAAATAAGTTAGCTAAAAGGTTTAATATAATAAGCGTTTTTTAAAGGAAGGACAATAAAGGCGTTACCTTAAGGAGGTTAGGGAGGGTAGCGTCGTCGTCGTCGTTATTAGTAATAATAATAACGTTGTAAGAGGCATTGTATTAGTTAGTAGTAGTAAGTAAGTTAAGTTAGCCGGCGGCGAGCTCGTCGTCGCTATCGCTGTCCTTAGTAACTAAGGAGGGACGAGCGCGTTTACGTAGCGCTAAGGGAGGTTTAGGGTTAGTAAGGTTAAGGGAGGTAAGGTTAGGCGTAGTATAGTTAATAATTAGGATTAAGATAAGCGTAGTAGGCAGTTTAAAGCGGCGCTTAAGCTTATACTTATAGCGCTACTTTATTTTTATAGTTTTTAAAGATCTTATAATAAAAAAAGTTTACCCTTTTAAAAATACCTTTATTACTAAGCGCGCTTTTATAAAAGTAAAGTAAGCGTAGCTTTTTACTATTATATTTACGTTTTTTATAAAGGATAGCGCTAACGCTCCTTTTATAACTACTACTACTACCTTAGCTATTAATAACGCTAATAGCTTACTAACCTTTTTTAGTTTATTTTTACTTACTACTACTAATACTACTTAACTAAACTTTATATAACTATATATATAGTATTATAAAACATTAACTATACTCTTTTTATAGCTAAGAAGGCCTTAGCTATAGTAAAGGAAGATAATATTAACGTCCTCCTTATTTAAAAACTATAAACCTCTTTAGCTAATAATATCCTTAAATTAAAACGCTATATATACATTTAGCTTAGCGCTAAACGCTTTATAGTTTATATTTCTTAACGTATTTTAAATAGTTTTTAGCGCTTAAAAAGCTAACTAAACGTAGTTTATATTATATTTATAAGTAGCTAAAACCTTTACGTTTTTAGTATTTATAACCTACTTTAAGTAACCGCCCTTACCTTTCTTTTTTTATCCCTTCTCCTTTTACTTATAAACGTAAACTACGTCTTTATAAATAACTTTAACTTATAATACCTTATATAAGATATATATAAGCGTACCTTTCTTAGCGTTAACGCCCTTATTAACGTTACGTTAAGCTAAGGCCTTGCCCTCTTTACCCCGCTATTCGTCTTAACGTAGTACTTATACTATACTAAGGATAACCCTAAACGTAAGCTTCCTTACTTATTTATAATTAACCTTACGTAAGTAACTTAAGCTATAAGCGTAGAATACTTCTACGTTTATAGCGGCGGGTTAAACTACTATTTATAAGGCTACTATATCTTTTACGCCTACCCCCTTACTACTTATTAAGGATTTAGCTAAGGGAAAATAAACGTAAAGGGCGTAGCCTCCTTTATAAAACGCGTCTTTCTTTTAACCCCCCCCTCCTTTACTATAATAGCTAAAATTAACTACTAAGTAATAAACCTTATTTAATAGCTTACTAGTATTACGTATACTACTACTTTATTAAAAGGCTTAAAGCATAGTAAAAGGATACTAAGCTAGGATAAAAGCTGCTAAATAGTAGCTAAAGGCCGCTACTACGTAAAGTAAGACGCTTAAAAGTCGCCCTCCGACTTTAACGTATAAGAGGCGCCTTAAGCCGCCTAAAGGTATGTACGTAAAGCTATTTACTAAGCTAAGACTTACTACTAGTAAGGACTTTTTTACGCCGCTTTTAAAGAAAACGCTATAGTATAGCGCTTTAAAAAATAAGCGCGCTTATAAAGTAATAAACCTACCCTCCTTTTATAACTTTTAGCGCTTTAACGTATAAATAAGACGTATATAACTATAATAGCGAAAAAGGAATAACTCTTTATAAACCGCTTCTTTCCTTAGCTATACGCTTAACCTTTTTTACTAATTATAACGCTAGTATTACTAATATTTATAATTTAAACTATTACCTTAAATAAGGTAGCGGCGGCTATTATACGTACGTTACTATAAAAAGTAGTAAGACTAAATAAACTCTTAAGAGCCCTTCTTTAAGCCTACTTTAGCCCTGTTTTTATTTAGCTAGCTATGCTTATAATAGCTAGCTTTTAAATAAGTTATTAGCCTATTTACTTTAAACATTTTTATATAGTTATTATCCTTAAACCTAGTAAGTTAAGCGTAAAGAAGTAGTAAGCGCGCGCTTAGCGCCTTATTACCCTACTTAGCGCTATTAGTAAAATAATTAAGTTAATTCTTACTTAGCGACTTATAAAAGCGGCGAAAGATAACTACGTTCTCCCTAATAGCTAAATAAGTAACCGCTATAACTAGTTTACTAAAATAGTAGCGTACTTAGTTATAAATATTACTAAAGTAGCGTAAAAAGTAAAAAGTACTACGTTTTTACTTTAACTTAATATTTAAAGAGCCTTTAACTTTATTTACTATAGCTAGCTTATTTAAATACTATATAATTTAAGCCTCCCTTAGTAGCTAGTAAACTAAATAACTAACTACCTTTAAAACTAAATAATAAAACTAGTTATAAATAAGCTAAGCCGCCCCTTATACTTAGTAACCGCTAAAGTCTTATAAGGCTCTTTACTCTTACTAATTTTATTTATCCTTTATACTACCCCCTTTTTTTAGCGCTTTAAAAACGCTTATAGCGTTACTACTATTAGCTACGCTAATAATATAAACCTACTTACTACTAAGGCTAATATAGCCCTTTACTATAACTAGCTATTTATTACGTAAAAGACTATATAATAATAAGCTAACTAGTAAGGCATTATCTTCGCCCTAACTAAGAGCGAACTCTTATACTTCTCTTAATTACTTTAACTACTAAATTAACGCTTTTAAATCGCCTTAAGTAAGTTCTTATTACTAAAGGCGGTAGCTTAGTTCCTTAGGATTTAGTTTAACTAAAAACTCCTTTTTACTAAATACGTAATCTGTACTAAGTATAAGCTAGCGGCGTAGTTTTATACGCTTACCTACCTTACGAATAAGACGTAGGGCGTACCCCTTTTATAAGCTTAAATAATTTATATTATAGCCTTATATAGTATTATAACGTATAGTATAAAAGTGTTTTATAAACTTATAGCTTTAGGCTATATAACGTAAAGCGTTATACTAACTTTTAACGCTTTATATAATAACCTTATTTACACCGTCTTTAGCGCGTACTAATTTACTCCTCTTTACCTCTTTACTTTTAAAGCTAGCTTTATACTACTTAACCTTTATATAAATAGTTAAGTAGCTACTTTTCTTTAATATATAAACTATATCTCTTAATTTCGCTGCTTTTACTACTACGTAAGGACGACTATTACTAGCCTAAGACTATAAAAATACCTCTTTATAGCTACTACCTTCGCTACTACGGCTATAGCTACTACGTAAACCTTAAACATAGCCCTTACGGAATAAAAGTAGCGTTAGTAAGTAACTACTACTTAGTACGTCGGCGAGCGTAGCTTACTAGTAGCCGCCTTTTTATAATAAAACGCTAAAGCGGTTTCCCGCGGCTACCGCTACCTTTTAAAGGCTAAAAGCTCCTTCCTTATTTAAGTTTATATAAGCTATATTAAACTCGCTAACTATCTCTTTTAAAGAAATTACGCTAAGTCTTTAACGTACTAATATAAACTTAAGCTAAAAATAGCTTTATACGTAATCTTTATATACTTACGCGCTTTTACGTAGCCGCTTAAGTAGCTACGCACTAACGTAAAGCTTAGTATAGCGTTAGCTAACGGCGCTTCGGCTTAGCTAATTATTCGTTAGCTACTATAAAGCGGATAAATCTTAAAATACGCGCTTACTACGGTTCTTAAGGCTAAGCTACGCGCGCTAGTCTTTAAATTTACCCCTTTTTTATCCTCCTTACCCTCTCCGTCCCCTCCTCTTAGCTTAAAATAGCTAATAAGTAGCTTACCCTCTTTTATAGCCTTCTTAGCTACTTACCCTTTTTTAGTAGCCCTACTTTATAAAGTCGACCTACCTTACGTAAGACGTAGCTTTATTATAAGACTAACTACCCTACCTTTGTCCTCGTCTACCTCTTAGTACGCCGGCTCGCTCCTTACGGTCTTCCGCTTCGTAAGTCCCTTATAAAACTAGCTACCGTACCCCCTCTTCTCCTTTTTACAGCCTTTAACTAGCTACTATACCCTTACTAGCCGCCTCTTAGCATACTAGCCCTCCCCTCGCTATACTAGCCCTCCCTTCGCGGTCTCCCGCCTTATAAGTCTCTTATAAGACTAGCTACCGTACCCTCTCCTCCTCTTCGCGGCCTTACTACTACACCCTTACCGGGCTACATTAGCCTTGCTGATTACCTCTTCTGGAGAAATCGCGCTAAGTCCCCAACGTGCCGATGCGGACTCGAGCCGGAGACAGCCCCGTACGTAATCCTCACGTGCCCGCGCGCACCCGCGCGGCCGCCCGAGTAGCTACGCACCACCGCGGAGCTCGGCACGGCGTTAGCCGACGGCGCTTCGGCCCGGCCGATCATCCGCTGGCTACTGCGGAGCGGACGGATCTCGGAATACGCGCTTGCCGCGGTTCTCGAGGCTGAGCCGCGCGCGCTAGTCCCCGGATTTACTCCCCCCCTATCCCCCTTACCCCCTCCGTCCCCTCCTCCCGGCCTAGAATAGCTAATGGACGGCACACCCTCCCCTACGGCCTCCCTAGCTACCCACCCTCTCCTTGCAGCCCTACCTCTGCGACGTTGCCTTGCCCCTATACGGGACGTAGCCCCGTTACAAGACCAGCTACCCTACCCTCGCCTCTAACCGCCTCCTAGTACGCCGGCCCTCTCCTTACAGTCTCCCGCCTCGCAAGTCTCTTGCGAGACTAGCTACCGCACCCCCCCTCCTCCTCTCCTCGCGGCCCTTAATTAGCCACCGCACCCTACCGGCTGCCTCCTAGCACGCCGGCCCTCTCCTCGCGGTCTCCCGCCTCGCAAGTCTCTTGCGAGACTAGCTACCGCACCCTCTCCTCCTCTCCTCGCAGCCCTTAACTAGCCACCGCACCCTTACCGGCTGCCCCTAGCACACCGGTCCTCTCCTTCGTACTAACCACGCTGCCACACACTGGACAGCTTGCCCTCCCCTACCTCCTCCGCAGTTTCTTCCCTATAAGGGTTCTGCCCGTTATCGACCCTAATCGCCAGTAACTAGCGTACAGCTATTTCGTAGTATATAACCGCACTTAGCAGTAAATAGGGAATAAATCAATTAATCAACTACACCCTTACCGGCTGCCCTAGCACACCGGCCCTCTCTTACGTACTAACTACGCCGCTACACACTAGACAGCTTGCCCTCCCCTACCTCCTTTGTAGTTTCTTCCCTATAAGGGTTCTGCACGTTATCGACCCTAATCGCTAGCGACTAGCGTATAGCTATTTCGTAGTATATAAAACATACTTAGTAGTAAATAAGGAATAAATTAATTAATTAAACCCCTCCTCTTATAGTGTAATAAGTAAGGGATTTTCCTACCTTTTAATTATAAATAAAGTAGCTATCTTAATATATAGTTTTTACGCTAAAATCTTTATAGTTTAAATGCTTTATCGATCTACGTACGAAATTTATTAATTCTGTATATATTTTATTATTACTAAACCGCCTACCGAATACGTACTAGCGTACTAGTAATCCTACAATTCTTATAACCTCTTTTAAAGAAATCGCGCTAAGTCCCCGACGTACTAATATAGACTTAAGCTAAAGATAGCCTTATATATAATCCTTACGTGCTTACGCGTACTTACGTAGCTACTTAAGTAGCAACGTACTACTATAAAGCTTAGTATAGCGTTAGCTAACGGCGCTTCGGCTTAGCTAATTATTTACTAGCTACTATAAAGCAGACGGATCTTAAAATACGCGCTTACCGCGGTTTTTAAGGCTAAGCTACGTACGCTAGTCCTTAAATTTACTCCTTTTTTATCCCTTTTACCCCCTTTATCCCCTCTTCTTAGCTTAGAATAGCTAATAAATAGTATACCCTTCTTTATAGCCTCTTTAGCTACTTACCCTCTCTTTATAGCCTTATATTTATATAACGCCTACCCTTTAAAAGGAGGATTAGTATAGCAGCGCGTAAGGCGCGCGTAAAGAGTGCGCTAAATACGCGTAATAGGCCGCTAGCGCAAGTACTAAAGCGTATATATAAGATTATAGGATAAGGTTACGTAACTAGTTACGTAACCTTATATAGACTACCTAGCTTAGACTAACGGGGCGCATAGGCTAAGTACATAGGCTAATAGCGGGAGGGCTGCGCTCCTCTTATAATAAGCTTACGTACCTTTTACGCCTTTAATATATACCGCCTTTTATACCCCTTTTAGGGTAAGGGAGGTAAGAGTTAGCTATTAAATCCTACTTTCTTCTCCTCTTAGTACTAAAATACCTTTTCTTTTACTTAATTTACTTAGTTTTATTAAGTATACTTATAATAATTTTAACTCTTTTTTTAATTAACTACTTAAGTTAAAAAATAAGGAAGTATAATAGTTAATATAAGAGTTATATTAATTACTATAAGTAACGCGTAGTAAGAGAGCGCTACTATTATAGGTACTATAGTAGTAATAAAGAGTAGTTAGCTAATTAATATATTATTATAAAAAGCTTTTACTAATATAAAAAACTTAATTAAAACTATAAAAGTAGTTACTATAAGTAGCCTTACTATAACTTTAGTAACTATAAGGCTTATAGCGTTTACGCCCTTAATTACGTTTATTATTAGCGTTTATAAAACGTTAGCGGAAGTTATAATTACTAAATTAATTATTAAAAACGTAAAACTACGTAAATAAGAGTAATTAAAGGAGTAAATTATAAAGCTTTAAAAATAACTTTTTACGACTAATAATATAGCTATAAGTAAGTAACGCTAAAAAGACTTTAATAATAAGCTTATAAAAAGCTTTAATATTATTTTAAAAAGCAATATTAACCCTTTATTTAAAACGCTTAGTAGCTTTTAAAAGCGGCTTACTTAGCTATAAGCTAGTAAACGCTACTTTAGCTTAACGCCTTTTAAGTTTTAAAAGACTAGCTACTAAATTAATTATATACTAAAATATAGAAAGTAGTTATACTAAACTACGTAAAAGACGTACTTATATAGTTTAACCGTAGCTAAGGAAGCTATAGTTTAAAAGGATTAAAACGCTTTTAAGAAGTAAACGTTATCTTTTATAGCTAATCCTTATAACTTAAACTTTATTATTACTAACTATATTAGTAAAGTAATTTAGCGCTTAAACTAAAGCTTATAAAACTTTAATAATTACCTTACCTCCTTAAAGAATTAATTAAAAGTAAAAACAAAGGCTAAGTAAGTATAGCTACTATACTTTAAGCTATTACCTAAGATTAAAGTAAACCTTTTAAAGCTTATAAAAGACGAACCCTACTTATAAAGATCGCTTAAGAAGCTAACGTAAGAGAAGAGTATAAGACTCTTATAAAAACTGTAAGGATACTATAATAAATAAAACTTAAAACTTTAGTAAAGGCCGCGGCTATAAAGGCCGCGGTAAGGGCTAAAAACAAGGTAAGGTAACTTTAAAAGAAGACGTAATAATAAGGCGTTTACCCTTAACTTTAAAAACCTTATTAACGCTAATAACAAGCGTATAAAGTACTATACGTATAAGAGCGTCTTATATTTAGCTAATAAGTACTTAAATAAGGATAAAGATGCTATACTAGTAGGTTTAGTTTAATAGTCTTAAGCTAAAAAAGTAAAAAACTAAAGGGCCTTAGGGTTAATTAAGGTACTTAAGAGCTATTAAAGGCTATTTTAATTAGCGCTTCCTTTATAATTAAGAGCCTCCTTTTTAGTAAAAAAGATATACTAATAATTATAAAATAAGATACTTATATAGTAGTAAATACTATTAATAATAACTTAGTAAAAGAATAAGGCTTAAAGCTTATAAAGGTAAGAGTTTTTAGCTTAAAAGCCTATAATAACTACGTATTTAACGTAGTAAGGGTGTAAAAGGTCTTATTACGCTTAATAAACTTATAAGGTAACGTTTATAAAATTATACGTATTTACGTAAAAGTCTTAAAGCTTACGCGCTTATAAAGGCCTATAGTCCTACTATTAATAACAACGATTAAGGACAAAAGGGTTTTTATAAACCTTATAAACCGTTATTAGTAGTTTAAAGTATAATTTAACTAAACTAAGCTAGTCTTAAAGGAACTATTCTTTACCTTAGTAAGGAAGGAATACGCGTAAGTCTTCGTTATTACGGTTAAAGACCTAAACCTTAGTCTCCTTAAAAAGGGGGTAAGCGCGTTACCTACTTACTTCTTACGTAAGTACTATAATATACTTAATAAAGTAAACGTAAAGATCTTACCGCCTTATAAGGCTACGAATTACGCTATTAATCTCTTACCTAATAGCTAGCTGCTAAATAAGACTATATATCCCTTATTTTAGCGTAAGCTAATTAAACTTTATAAATATTTAAAGGAAAACTTAGCTATAAGCTAAATTCGCTTATTTAAAAGCCTTATAAAGGCGCTTATTATCTTTATACTAAAGAAGGATAGCAGCCTTTGCTTTTACGTTAACTACTAAAGGCTAAATAAGATTATAGTTAAAAACCGCTATTTATTACCTTTAATTATAAAGATTATAAATAAGGTAGTTAATATATAAATAATATTAAAAATTAATATTAAAAAGGCTTACTACTACTTATAAATTAAAAAAGGGGATAAGTAAAAAATAGTATTTTAAACCTAATATAGTTATTATAAATACTTTATCTTACCCTTTAGCTTAACTAACGCGCTTACCGCCTTTTAGTACTATATTAGCTAAGCGCTTTATAGCCTTATTAACGTTATTTACATTATTTACTTAAATAATATTTTAGTTTTTTCTTAAACGGAAAAAGAGTATACTAAATACTTAAACTAAATCTTTAAGCGCTTATAAAAGGCTTAACTATTTATTAACTTTAATAAGTACTTATTTTACTAAGAAAAGGTTAAATTCCTAAGCTTCTTTATAAGCTATAAAGGGTACGTAATAAACTTATAAAGGGTACGTATTATTACTAAATAGTAGGAACTTAAAACGTTTTAAAAGATTTAAGTATTCTTAAGCTTTTATAATTTTTACCGTCGCTTTATTAAAAGCTACTTAAATATTATAGCGCCGTTAATAAGCTTACTATAAGGTAGTAAAAATAGTAAGAAGCTAAGATAAGTTAAGCTTAACGCTTAAGAAAAGGTAGCGTTTAATTTACTATAAAGGCTTTTATAAAAGCCCCTCTCCTTTACTATTTTAACTTAGAAAAGCTTATTTAACTTAAGACTAACGCCTTTAAAGTAGTTATTAGTAGTATAATTTCTTAGCTTAATAAGTAAAAAGTTTAGTACTTAATTACCTTTTAGTCTTATAAGTTATAAAGCTTTAAACTAAATTATAGTATACTTAATTAAGAGTTATTAGTAATTATAAAATTATTTAAGTAGTAGCGTTAATACTTAAATAGTAGTAAAGAGACGATTAAGGTTTTATTAAACTATAATAACTTATAAACCTTTATAATCTAGCTATAGTATAATAAAAGGAGGGCTTACTAAGCTATGCTCTTATCCTTATTTAACTTTGTTATTAAGTACTAGCTAAGCGTAATAAACCCTACTAATACGCCGTTAAAACAGCCTAACTACTTTAATAACTTAAGGACTACGAGTATCGTAGCCTTCGGCCTTATAAGGGCTAAAAGCGAAGGACTAGCGTATTACGTAGCCCTTATATAAGGCGTACGTAAGACGCGCGCTACTACTAAAGTAATTAGCGAAAACGAAGGACTAGCGTATAGCGTAGCCCTTACGTAAGACGTATATAAAACGTATATAATTACTAAAGTAATTAGTAAAGGCGAAGGACTAGCGTACTACGTAGCCCTTACGTAAGCAACGTAAAATACGCGCGTAAATAAAGCGAAATACTCTTTTTAAAATAAAAAAGGCCTTAAGTCTTAGGTAGCTAGCTACTACCCTACTATAAAGCGTACTACCTATATAAGCAAAGCGTAGTATACTAAAGCTTTTAAAAGGCTATAAAAAACTATAAAGAAATTTTATAAATATTACCGTTATAGCGCTAATTAAGGGTTTAACGCTTTTTATAAGGCTAAATAATAACTTATTATATTTTAAAATACTATAGTAGCTAGCCGTAGTTACTACCCTTTATTTATACTTTAAAAAAGGTACCCTTAATATAATTTAAATAGCTATTATAATAGCTTAAAAAGCTAATATAAAGGTATAAATTATTAAAGAGCGTACTTTTTATATAATAAGCGTAAAGAGCGTAATAAAATAATAGTTTATTACGTTTAACAGCTTATTACTATAAAATAAGCGTTTATACGTAAGTAACGACAAGTCTAATTAGATTCCTATAAGGAATCCTTAGCCTTTAGACAATGTAACCTACGCTTCTTAGTACTTAGGGCCCTCGCTAGCTACTAACTCCTTCGGAGTTAGACCTAGGCTCCCTCCTCCTACCTAAGCTATAGACTACGTTAAGGTAGCTATTTTAGTACCTTAGTACCTAGGCTAGCGTTAATACTACCGCTACTTTTGCTTATAATTGCTATTATATTACACATTGTACCTAACCCTTTATATTCTTTAACTTCTACTCTACGAAAAGCGATATCTAATTATAAGGCGACCGGCTACTAAGCGGGAAACCCGCTATTTAACGACCGCGCGCCGCGGCCCTTAACGCCTTTACGTAGCTATATAAGTAGTAGTTATACCCTATATATAAGCGACGTTAGTACCCTCGGTACAACCCCTAATTCGTCGGCTAGCCGTCGCTAAGTCCCTTTAAACAATACCCTAGTACCTTAATCGCTACTACGATTAAACAAATATACGCGTATTATAGAGATGCTTAGCTAATTAACTAACGTAGTAGCTACGTAAAGCGTAGGCTTTATAAGCAATCGCTACTAAGACGATAAGCTGCCTTAGTATAGCGTTAGTTAGCTTAACGCTAACGCTATAGTAACTAAAACTAAGGAGTAGCTAGCCGCTATAACTAACGCTTATAACTTTAAAGGCTGTTATAACGCTTTAAATAATATAAAAATTATTTAAGTAAGTTTTTACCTAACTAATAACTTAGTTATAAACTAGTAAAAGCATTATAACTACCTTTATATAGCTACTCCGCTAATTACCTAACCTACGTAAACTTATTTTATAGCGTTTATTTACTAAGAGTACTATAAGAGTCGTAGAATTGCTAGTACGCTAGTACGTATTTAGTAGGCGGTCTAGCGATAATAAAATATATGCGGAATTAATAGATTTCGTACGTAAATCGATAGAGCATCTAAACTATAAAGATTTAGGCGTAAAAACTATGTATTAAGATAGCTACTCTATCTATAATTAAAAGGTAGGAAAATCCCCTACTTATTACACTATAGGAGGAGGGGTAGGTAACGTAACTATAGTATAAGTAACGCACTGTATTTAGAAGTACGCTATACCGAAATAGGACTAGCGGACTTTGCTCGTAAGCTTAGCCGTAGGTCCTATAGGTTTAGCTATTAACTAAGCGCTAAAGGGCGCTATAGTCTAGGTAGTAAACTAATGCGCTATAGGTCCTGCTATACGCTGTAGCTTAGCGGTCCGAAGCGCTATAAGGCTTATAAGGCCCTACCTAAATAGTATTAGCTATAACAAGTCGCCTACTAAGCGTATTAGTATAAACTATATATCGCTGTAGAGCGCTAAGCCTACGCTATTTAACGGTACTAGTTATACTCTTATAAGTATAAAACTTAGCTAAGTAAATTTAGAAACCAACATACCCCCTTAAACTAAATATAGTAAGGTTTAGTAGCGTAGTTTTAGGATAAGGGAAAAAAGAAAACCCTTTATTAGGATATATAAGTAAAAAAGTAAAAACCTCGAAGTTTTAAACGGTTTATAAGGGTAAAAGTATAAAAACCCTTATTTATTAAGGAAAAATGTAAAAACCTTAATCTTTTAAAGACGTATATGCCCCTAAGCGCGCTAAGGTAGCTAGCCTTAAGTACTAATTATATAAATATACGTTTCTTAGGCCTTTTAGGTTATAAAGTGCTTAAAGGATAAGGAAAACTTTATAAGTTAAAAACCTTAACCTCTTCTTTTAATAGTTTAGCGTATAACTAAGTAGTAAGTTACTAAGTTTTAAAAAGTTATTAACCTCCTTAAAAGGCTGTTATGCTTAGTAACGATTATAGTGCTTTTAAATATTAAGTCTAAGCTTTTATATAAGAAACCTTAGCTTATTTACTACTACTAGCTTAGTTAAAGGGTCGGCTAGTTGTTTTAGGTTACCGACGTGTTTTATGCTTAGCCTTTTTTTACGGATTTCGTCCTAAATTTAGTAATAAATAATATTTATATGCTTAAACCGGTTATAAAAGTATAAAGTTTTTAATAGGTTTATTATACCTTTATTATCCTTTAAAAGCATAAAAAGCCCTTTAGTAGTAATTACTAACTTTAGGAGTTTTTTAAAACTAGTTACTATAGCTTATAAAAACTTTGCCTCTTTTCTAGCTTCCTTTAAAGCTACGTATTTAGCTTTAGTACTACTAAGAGTTATAATCTCTTGTTTTTTAAAGGCCTAGCTAATTAGGTTACCGTTTAAGAGGCTAACGTAACCGCTAACTAACTTCTAACTATTAATATCGTTTATAAAATTAGCGTTTAAATAAACTATTAACCCGTTTAAAATACTAGCCTTTTAGTAGTCTTACCTATAAGTAGGGTACTTATTTAAGTAGCCCTAAACCTAATTTAGCGCTAAAAAGTAGGTTAAATCGGGATTTACTATATATTAAAAGCACTTTATAACCGTATAAGTTATATCTATTCTAACCTTTAAGGCTAGGTATAATAAAGCGCTAATTTGCTGTTAATAAAAGGTAACTTTAGCTTATAAAGCTTGTTTTAAGGTATTTTTGCGTAGCTTAATACCCGGTTATATAAGGGTGTCTCTATACCTTATAAAGCCCTTCCTAAAGCGGTATATAATATTAGCGGTATACTTATTTAAGTTAACCGTAAAATAGTACTTATTTAGCTTATTAAACTCTATCCCTAAAAAGGTATGTAATAAGCCTAAAGGTAAAATTTTTAGCTTAGTAGCTAGCCGATCTACTATTTATGTAATAGTTTTGTTATTTAGGCTAGTTATAAGGATATCGTCTATATAACAAAGCAATATAACCTTTAACTTTAGGTTTAAAAATAGTGCCTCGTTGTAAGGGAACACTATAAAGTCCTCTTTAAGTAGTAGATCCTTTAAGTGCTTATACTATAAATACGGTAACTGTTTAAGGCTATAGAGTGCCTTATTAAGCTTCTAAACTAGGGCCTTATTTGTAAATTTGTACCCTTTAGGCTGTACTACGTATATCTCTTTGTTTATATTACTATAAATAAAGGCGTTTTTAACGTTGTATTAGTAGATATCCTAGCCGTACTCTACTATAATAGCTATTACTATACGGTAAGTTTTAGGCTTATAAGTAGTAGTAAAAGTCTTTAAGTAATTAATCCCTAAGACTTAGTAAAAGCCTTAAACTACTTAACGGCTTTTATAGCTATAAGAATCGTAGAATTGCTAGTACGCTAGTACGTATTTAGTAAGCGGTCTAGCAATAATAAAATATGTGTAGAATTAATAGATTTCGTGCGTAGATTAATAGAGTATTTAAACTATAAAGATTTAGGCGTAAAAACTATATATTAAGATAGCTACTCTATTTATAATTAAAAGGTAGGAAAATCCCCTACTTATTACACTATAAGAGGAGGGGTAAGTAACGTAACTATAGTATAGGTAACGTACTGCATTTAGAAGTACGCTATACCGAAATAAGACTAGCGGACTTTGCCCGTAGGCTTAGCCGTAGGTCTTATAGGTTTAGCTATTAACTAAGCGCTAAAGGGCGCTATAGCCTAAGTAGTAAACTAATGCGCTGTAGGTCCTGCTATACGCTATAGCTTAGCGGTTTAAAGCGCTATAAGGCTTATAAGGCCCTACCTAAATAGTATCGGCTATAATAGGTCGCCCGCTAAGCGTATTAGTATAAACCGTATATCGCTGTAGAGCGCTAAGCCTACGCTATCTAACGGTACTAGTTATACTCTTATAGGTATAAAACTTAGCTAAGTAAATTTAGAAACCGACATACCCCTTTAAACTAAACATAGTAAGGTTTAGTAGCGTAGTTTTAAGATAAGGGAAAAAAGAGAACCCTTTAGTAGGATATATAAGGAAAAAAGTAAAAACCTCGAAGTTTTAAACGGTTTATAAGGGTAAAAGTATAAAAACCTTTATTTATTAAAGAAAAATATAAAAACCTTAATTTCTTAAAGACGTATATACCCCTAAGCGCGCTAAGGTAGCTAGCCTTTAGTACTAATTATATAAACATACGTTTCTTAGGCCTTTTAGGTTATAAAGTGCTTAAAGGATAAGGAAAACTTTATAAGTTAAAAACCTTAACCTCTTCCTTTAATAGTCTAGCGTATAACTAAGTAGTAGGTTACTAAGTTTTAAGAAGTTATTAACCTCCTTAAAAGGCTATTATACCTAGTAACGATTATAGTACTCTTAAATGTTAAGTCTAAGCTTTTAAATAAGAAACCTTAGCTTATCTACTACTACTAGCTTAGTTAAAGGGTTGGCTAGTTATTCTAGGTTACTAACGTGTTCTATGCCTAGCCTTTTTTTACGGATTTCGTCCTAAATCTAGTAATAGATAATATTTATGTACTTAGACCAGTTATAAAAGTGTAAAGTTTTTAATAAGTTTATTACACCTTTATTATCCTTTAAAAGCATAAGAGGCCCTTTAGTAGTAATTACTAACTTTAAGAGTTCTTTAAAACTAGTTACTATAGCTTATAAAAACTTTGCCTTTTTTTTAGCTTCCTTTAAAGCTACGTATTCGGCTTTAGTACTACTAAGAGTTATAATCTTTTGTTTTTTAAAGGCCTAGCTAATTAAGTTGCCGTTTAAAAGGCTAACGTAACCGCTAACTAACTTCCGACTATTAATATCGTTTATAAAATTAGCGTTTAAATAAACTATTAACCCGTTTAAAATACTAGCCTTTTAGTAGTCTTACCTATAAGTAGGGTACTTATTTAAGTAGCCCTAAACCTAATCTAGCGCTAAAAAGTAGGTTAAATTAGGATTTACTATATATTAAGAGCACTTTATAACCGTATAAGTTATATTTATTCTAACCTTTAAAGCTAGGTATAACAAAGCGCTAATTTACTATTAATAAAAGGTAACTTTAGCTTATAAGGCTTGTTTTAAGGTATTTTTACGTAGCTTAATACCTAGTTATATAAGGGTATCTCTATGCCTTACAAAGCCCTTCCTAAAGCGGTATATAATACTAGCGGTATACTTATTTAAGTTAACTATAAGATAGTGCCTATTTAGCCTATTAAACTCTATCCTTAAAAAGGTATATAGTAAGCTTAAAGGTAAAATTTTTAGCTTAGTAGCTAGCTAATCTACTATTTATATAATAGTTTTATTGTTTAAGCCGGTTATAAGGATATCGTTTATATAATAAAGTAATATAACCTTTAACTTTAGGTTTAAAAATAGTGCTTTGTCGTAAGGGAACACTATAAAGTCCTCTTTAAGTAGTAGATCCTTTAGGTGCTTATACTATAAATATAGTAACTGTTTAAGGCTATAGAGTGCCTTGTTAAGCTTTTAAACTAGGGCCTTATCCGTAGATTCGTACCCTTTAGGCTATACTACGTATATTTCTTTATTTATATTACTATAAACAAAGGCGTTTTTAACGTCGTATTAGTAGATATCCTAGCCGTACTTTACTATAATAGCTATTACTATATAGTAAGTTTTAAGCTTATAAGTAGTAGTAAAAGTCTTTAAGTAATTAATCCTTAGGACTTAGTAGAAGCTTTAAACTACCTAACGGCTTTTATAGCGTATAAGCTTGTTATTAGCATTTGTTTTAATAGTATAAACCTATCTACCCCCTAAGGCTTTACGCCCGTTAGGTAAGGGTATTAGATCGTAGGTATTTTGTTCCTTTAAGGCCTTAAGCTCCTTTTACATACTTAGATCCTACTTTGTAAAGTCTAAGCTACTTATAGCCTGTTTATAAGTATTAGGAAGGTTACTAATATTTATAACTAAGATCGTAGACCTTAAGGAGGGCTCTTGTTCTACGTTTAAATCCTTTAGATCTAAATCGGGACTAGCGCGCTAAATAAAGGTTTGTAGAATAGTACTAGCTTCTTTAGGCGTAGCGTTTTCGGCGCTAGCACTAAAAGGGGCGCTAAGGATCTTTATTACTACCCTTTTATTAAGTTTAAAGGGTATAGGCCCTACCTCCTTATTAACCCGTTTAAGCGTACTTTTTAGTACGCTAAGGCTTACCTCTATAAGGCGTAGCTTCTTAGGGCTTATAGCCTCTAACTTTAGGTCTAAGCTTAGCTCCTTAAGGGCTATAAGCTCTAGGTCTTCGATAACTACTACGTCTCTTATAAGGGGTTAGGTGCAATGTGTAATACAATAGCGATTACGAGCAAAAGTAACGGTAGTATTTAGACTTTAACTTAGCGAGCATTCGCCGATAAGGCAGCGAAGGCTCGTCGAGATATATATAAGGGCTAGCCCTAATAGGGCTAGTGCGGTTATTGCGCGCGCTTAGGGCAAGGGCTACCTTTATAGCGGCTACGCTATAAGGCTGCGCTATAGGGCTTTACTAGAGCGCCTTATTATAGCGTTATTTATTTATTAGTCGTTTAGCGACTACTTACCGAACCTACGCTATAAGGGGCCCTGTAGGCCGTATCCCTTATACTATCCTCCTCCTCCTTAGCGTAATATCCTTATCGTAAGGGGGTATATAGCGCCTTTTAGCTGCGTATACTCGTTAAAAAACTTGTGCTATGTATTTAGGAAAAAGAGTTACGTCGCTAACTAGGTTGTAGGCGGTTAGCGGACGGTTGCGCCTTAGCCCGACTGTATTTAGTTTACGTAGAAGCGTATACAACTCTTTGTTGTTAGTATAAGTAATACTATATACAAAAGCGTAGCGTCTTCTTAGCGCGGCTTAAGTATACGTATTATTAAGAAGTACTTAGGCTGTTACTAACGAGGGACTAAAGGGGGGGCTACTCCCTTTTGTCTTAATATTTGTTTATAGTAATGTTTGCTTAACGGTAGTTTTTATAAAGCGTATAGCTAGCCCCTTACTATAACGTTTTATAAGGGGGTTAGCTGTTTCTTTATATATACTAGGGCTATATTTTAGCTTTTATACGGGCTAAGTAGCTACTTATTAGCTACTACTCGCTTAAAAGTTATGTATTAAAGCTTTTATTACCTTTTAATTTCTTTAAGATAAATTTAAAAGAGATTAAAGTTTTTTTAAATGTACGTTACTTAAACGTTAAAGGGCTTTAAAATATTAGCTAGTAGCTAGGCTAAAGGCGGTAGGTAGAATTTTAGTGCTATTTTATTTACCTTAATAGCCTTTTAGTTTTATAGTTTTTAAACGTTTACCTTTATTACCTTTATAACTTTTACTATAGTAAGTAATGTTAGCTATTTATTTACTAAGTATAAGCTATATAGTCTTTAAATAACCTAAGACTAATTATTTAAACTATAGCTAAGACGCGTGCTTTTATACTTAGTAACTACCCTTATACCTTTAATAAGGACGGCGAAACCCTCTTATAAGCGGATACTTTATATAGCGTTAAAGTAAGTTTACTAACCGCTTAGCGGCTATTACCTAATAGCTAACTAAACGTTAAATGCCTTATATTAAGTACGTTACCTATGCTTATTTAGACCTAAAGCATAATACCCCTTATGTAGTAGTATAGCGTAATACGTACTACTACGTTAAGTACGTAACTAACTAAGGGAAGTACTAGCTAGTAAGTAACGTTAGTTTTAAGGTTAGCGCTAATAGCTAACTAAACGCTTAGTAAGTAAATTCCTAACGACGTAGTAGGCCTAGCCTAGCGGATTTAGGTATTCCGTAGGAAGACGTAGAAGCTGCTTTTAAAGAAGGGCGACGTAGAGTTTTAAGTTTATAAGGTAGATAACGCCGTTGTAATCGCTCGCTAAGTATAAGCGCTATTAGCTATAAGCCTAGGCCTTAGCAAGGCCTTAAGCAAAGACGCTACTTAGCTAAAATAGCCCGCCGACTACTTAGCGAGTAGTTAGGAAATGTTAGTACTAGTAGCCTTAACCCGCTACCGCTTTTTGTAGGATATAAAAGATTTCGGCCTACTAAGCTAAACTTAGGGCGAGGTTAAGGATAATATTTACGCCTTACTACCCTTTACCTAGCCGCTAATCGCCGAGGCTTCGGCTTTGTAAACCTGCCTATACTAAGCCTTAGAGACTATAGTAAGAGACCCTTACTATTTAGTAGGTATTTAGCTAATTATTAGTAATAATAGCGTTACTACCTTATTAAGCTATTAGTAGAGGAGCGCGGCTAAGCGGCTGCCGACGGGCGGGCTAGTCGCTTATACTTTATAGCGAATAAGTCTTAGGCTAAGCGAATAGCGGCGAACAAGGCGGAGCTACTTACGTATAAGGAGGTAAGCGCTAAGCTATACTTCCTAAAGTTGCTCTTAAATCCCTTACTTAGTAAGCGAAGGGGGCGTAAGTATGCGCCGACGCTAATAAAGGCGCTTTAAACGGCGCGTAAGGCGCTTATAAGGGCGGCTAAGCCGAAGGCAAAGCGCTATAATAAAAAAACGCTTATGCTTATAGTAAAAAAGGGGGCGGAGGACGCGGCTAAAGAGGCAGCTAAAAAGGAGGAGCCTAACTAGTAGGCGCTTATAAGGCGAACGCTTAGTAACGACGAAATGTAAAGTTTAAGAGTATAGCTATTTAGCCTTTAATAAAAGGGTTAACGGTTAGTAAGTAACTATTAAAATGTACTAAGCTATAGTAGCGTTTATAATAAATTTATTTTAGTACCTTATAGTAATAAGGCTTTACTTATATAAAGAGTAGTTGCTTAGTAGTTGTTTTATTTATAGTGCTTCTTCGCCGTACCCTTCTTATAAGACTATAGGCGGCGTAAAGTATGCGCTAAGTACTTTTCTAGTTCTTACGTATTATACTTAGTAGGCTAACCCTTTTACTTAACTAAGAAGCGAGTCTTTAAGCCTTTACTAAAGTAAGACACTATGTCCTTAACTTTATATTCCTTTTAATTATTAATTAGTTTAAAGTAAGGTAGCTCCTTACCCTCTTTAACCGCGGAGGTTTAGGGTTTAAGTTTTAATACGTAGAAGACGTCGTGCTTTTAAGCGTACTACGACGGTAAAGCGACGTAGTAAGTTACTAAGCTAAGTTTTTTAAGGATATAAACTTAAATAAACGTAGGGTTTAGCTTTTAAACGCCGGCTAAGTTAAAGTACTTCGTTAATAGCCCTATAAACTCGCCTTTAGTAAATTCTTTTAGAAGGTACTGTTTATTATACTCGTCTTACTAGCTCCGGATCGCTCGTTCTTACGTAGTCTTTAAGCGCTTTCTTACGCTTAGTAGCTAACTAGCTTACTTACGTACGCCTTTAACCTTTACGTTATTAAATAAAAAGTTATTTACTACGTAAGGGTAATACGCGTATAGCGCGTAAAACAAGGAGGTGCTTATAGTACTATAGTAAGCGTTATTATAAGCAAACTTTATAGTGTTTAAGACTTAAGTTTACTAATTTTACTTACGCTTATAAAACGATTATAAATACCTTTTTAACGTTTAGTTAAGGACCTTGATTGATTGATTTATTCCCTATGTACTGCTAAGTGTGTTTATATACTACGAAATAGCTGTACGCCAGTTACTAGCGATCAGGGTCGGTAACGGGCAGAACCCTTATAGGGAAGAAACTACGGAGGAGGTAGGGGAGGGCAAGCTGTCCAGTGTGTAGCAGCGTGGTTAGTACGAAGGAGAGGGCCGGTGTGCCAGGGCAGCCGGTAGGGGTGCGGTAGCCAGTCTCGCAAGGCGGACTTGCGAGGCGGGAGACCGCGAGGAGAGGGCCGGCGTGCCGGGAGGCAGCCGGGGGGTAGGGTGCGGTAGCCAGTTAAGGGCCGCGAGGAAGAGAGGAGAGGGTGCGGTAGCCAGTCTCGCAAGGGTGCTTGCGAGGCGGGAGACCGCGAGGAGAGGGCCGGTGTGCCACGAGGCAGCCGGTAAGGGTGCGGTAGCTAGTTAAGGGCCGCGAGGAGAGGATAAGAGGGTGCGGTAGCTAGTCTCGCGAGGGACTTGCGGGGCGGGTAGCCGCAAGGAGAGGGCCGGCATACTTAAAGGCAGCCGGAGGCGAGGGTAGGGTAGCCGGTCTTATAACAGAGCTGCGTCTTGCGCAGGGTAGGTAACGTCGCAAGGTAGGGCTGTAAGGAGAGGGTGGGTAGCTAGGGAGGCCGAGGGGAGGGTGTGTCGTCTACTAGCTATTCTAGGCCGGGAGGGGGGGACGGGGGGGGTAAGGGGGATAGGGGAGGAGTAAATCCAGGGACTAGCGTACGCGGCTCGGCCTCGAGGACCGCGGCAAGCGCGTATTCCAAGATCCGTCCGCTCCGCAGTAGCTAGCGGATAATCGGCCGGGCCGAAGCGCCGTCGGCTAACGCCGTGCCGAGCTCCGCGGTAGTACGTAGCTACTTAGGTAGCCGCGCAAGTGCGCGTAGGCACGTAAGGATTACGTACGGGGCTGTCTCCGGCTTAAGCCCGCATTAGTACGTTAGGGACTTAGCGCAATTTCTTTAGAAGAGATAATTAGCAAGGCTAATGTAGCCCGTGCAGACTTAGACGAAGAGGGAGCTCTCGGCCTTTAAAAGGTAGCGGTAGCCGCGGCAAACCGCCTTAGCGTTCTATTGCGGGGAGGCGGCTGCTAGCGGGCCGCGCCCGCCGGCGTACTAGGCGGCAGTTGCTTGCTAGCGCTGCTTCTATTCCGTAAAGGCTATGTCTAGGGTCTACGTAGCGGCTATAGCCGTAGCGGCGAGGGCGGTAGCTATAAGGGGGTGTCTCCGTAGTCCTAGGCTAGTAATAGTCGCTCTTAAGCGGCGGCAGAGGCGGCGGGATCGAGAGATGTAGTCTATGCGTTAGAGGAAGGCGGCTGCCCGACCGTTTATATAAAGGTCGAGCGGCATAAGGCCGGCTTCGGAAGCAAGGAGGTAAAGGGGAGTAAATTAGTACGCGCTAAGGACGGTGCAGATAAGGTTATTATATAAGGCGTCGAGGGTAAGCGCGACGCCTTACGTAGTACGGCCCGGTGCCGTAAGCTTATAAAATACTTCTACGCCGTACGTTGCAATGCTACGTAGGGCTACAATGCAGATCGTCCAGGCCTAAGGGAGGGATACGCCCTACGTCTTGCCTACAAGGCGGGTAAGTGCGTAAGACTACGCCGCTAGCTTGTGTTTAGTACGGATTACGTGTTTAGTAAAGAGGAGTTTTCGGTCGAACTAAATCCTAAGGAACCAGGCCACCGTCTTTAGTAATAAGAACACGCCCGGGGCGATCCGGAGGCGTAGATGCGGTATCTAGAGTAACTAGGAGAAGTGCAAGAGCTCGCTCTTAGCTAAGGCAAAGACGATGCCCCGCTAGTCGGCCTATTATTACACGGTCTCCTACGTAATAAATAGGCGGTTACAGCAGAGGGCCGTGGTAGCCTTAGTAGCGAGCAGGTTTATGTCGTCGGCGTAGCTAATAGTAGTAACGCCGTAGGCGGTTTTAAGGCGCCGGAAAAGGGGGGTAGTGTAAAGGATAAATAGGATTAGTAAGAGTAGGGAGCCTTACAAGACGCCAGCGGTTACCGAGCGCGGAGGACGGCTTAGCCCGTCTATTACTAGTTCCGTCGTCCGGTCTTAAAGGTAGTTAGCCGTCTAGTTTACTAGCTACTAAGGAAGGCCTAGATCGTGTAATGTCTAGACGAGCTAGCTATAGTAGACGGAGTTAAAGGCTCCTTAAATGTCGAGTTAAAGCAAAGACGCGGTGCCCCCTGCTTCCTACGCTGCTTTAGTAATGTCTGTAACTAGGCGCGCCGCTATTCTAGTAAACCGGTTGCGGCGGTTGCCTATTTAGCCGTTAGAGAGGACGTAGTTGTCTTCCGCCGCCTTTGTAAGTCGCTAGGTAAGAATCGACTTAATCGTTTTACTAACGGCGCTAAGTAGGGCAATAGGGCGCTAAGCGCGCGCTTGCTGCTTCTCTACGCTTAACTTGCTAGGTTTAGGGATAACAACTATGCGGGAATGTTTAAAGTAGGTAGGCTAGTAGCCTACTTAGAAGCTAGCCGTCGCAAGCGCGGCTAGCTAGATAGAGACGGAGCCGAGGCAGGCTTAGAGGAGGGCTCCGGAGAGTTCGTCTAGTCCTACCGCTTTCCGCGGTAACGTACGCGTAATAGCCGCCGCTACCTCGTCTAAGGTAACGGTTTAGACTATAAATATTAGTAACGCTAGCGTTATAATTAGTAGGAGGGGTTAAGCGTACGGCTAAGGGAAGAAGCGGTCTATAAGGAGTTGTTCCTTTTCCGCTATTATAAATGTAAACGTCCCGTCTACGCGTTAGAGCGCTAGAAGTTGCGGGAGGGGGGTAGGTTCGTTGCTTCGTAGGCGCGCCTATTTTTCAAGGCGCTATACTATAGCGTTTTCTTTTAAGGCGGCGCGAAGGAGTCCCCGCTAGTAGCGAGTCCTAGCTTAGTAGATAGCTTTGCGTACGTGTCTCCGGGCGGCCCGGAGCGCCTCCCGTACGTTAGGATTAAAGGGCGACTCCCGGGCGTCCCGCTCCGCGTAGCGGCGGCCTTTAGCTACCGTTTAGCAGCTCTTGTCCTAGCCTAGCATCCTCTTGCCGTACTTTAGGCCTTTCGGCGGGGTAGTAGTATACGCAATGCTAGTAAGCTATTAGACGAGGTCCGCCGCTTAGCGGTCGATTTTAGCTATTGTAGTAAGGGAGGGGGGGGTTAGGAGGAGGACGCGTTCCGCGAAGGTAGCTACGCCCTCTGCGTTTATTTTCCCCTAGCTAAATCCTTAATAGGTAGTAGAGGGGCGGGCGTAGAGGATGTAGCAGCCTTGTAGACGGTGGTCTAACCCGCCGCTACGGACGTAAAAGTGTTCCGCGCCTACGGCCTAGGTCGCCTACGTAAGGTCGATTGTAGATAGGCAGGGAAGCCCGCGTCTAGGGTTATCCTCGGTGTAGTACAGGTGCTACGTTAGGACGAATAGCGGGGTAAGGAGGGCGAAGCCTTAGCCCAACGTAACGTTAATAAGGGCGTCGACGCCGGGGGAGGTGCGCCTATATATGTCCTATATAGGGTGTTATAGGTTAAAGTCGCCTATAAGGACGTAGTCCGCGTCCGCGGGTAAAGGGGGGAGGGACGGGAGGGGGGAGGTAAGGGCGGTCGCCCGGGGTAGGTTATAAATGCCGAAGACGTAAAGGTCCCGGCCACCTATAAATATAATATAGACCGCATTTAGTCGGCTCTTTAAGCGCTAGGTGCTGTCCGGGATGCGTCGGGAGATGTAGGCCGCGGAGCGTCCGGCGCCGGGCTAGACGCGCACGTAGCGTCCCGATCCGGGGATGTCGTTAGCTAGGGAGGTTTATAGCTCTTAGATAAGGAGGACGTCGATATTATCTTCCTCCGCTATAGCTAGGGCCTCCTTAGCTATAGAGAGAGTGTAGTTAATGTTCTATAACACTATACGCATAGTAGTATAAAGTTCGGCTAAGCGGCGTCGGTAGTAGTAGGTAAGGATAGGCTAAAGGAGGCTAGTAAGCCGTCGGCGCTACCGGTAGCTAGGGTAGTAGTAGTAGCTGTAGGAGGAGCGGCGGCGCCGTCCTTTGTAGAGGACGTAAACGCGGTAGCGGGAGGCTGCGCTTACTTTGCTCCTATAAGGGCGCGCTTAGCGGCGAGGGTATCCTTAGGAGGGTTTTGCAAGGCTTAAAGGAAGAATTCGCAGCTGTAGGAGGCCGCGTAGTAAGCTTTAGTACAGTTTAGGCAGCGCCTATTAACAGCTTCCGTAGTGCATTCGGCGGTGTTATAGTCTTTGCCGCATTGCGCGTAGCGGCGTAGGCGGCGGTAGGTAGTAGCTGTGTAGCCCTAGACCTAGCATTTGTTACAAAGGGTAGGGCTAGGCCGCTCCTTAAAGGGGACGACCGCGTATTCTACGAGGTCGATAACAACACGGCTAGCCTAGAGGTCGTTGTACGCCGCTTAGTCGGCAACCGTTAGGCAGAGGCTGCTTATAGCTACGCCGTGCGACGCTATAGGGTAAATATTAAGGATAGCCGCGTTATATTAGATGCGGTTAGGTAGATCTAGGGTAAAGAGGGTAGAGGCTAAGACTTAGTAGATTACCGCCTTAAGTCCTATAATAGCGGGCCAAAGTCTTAGTTTTATAGTCTAGGAAGCGTTACGTGCAAACCATTACGTTACGCTAAGCTTAAAGACAACGCTTACGTCCCTACTAAGGAGAGAGCGTAGTACCTTAGCCCTAGCTTGTCCGGTAGCGTTAGCTACCTTATTAGCTATAGCGATAATTGCTACGTTGCTCGGCCTTTCGGTCGTTTAGCTAGTGCGGAGGATAATTTCTAGTTAGCTAATAAGGCGCGACCTACCCTTAGTAAGGCGGGGGGGTAGAGCGGCATTGTTATTTGCAATTTCGCTATTGTTATTGTTGTTCCCCGTAAAAGGGGGCTCCTTAGGCGCGTCTAGCGCCGCTTATGCTATAGTAGCATAGGTAGGCGCTAAGGGCTAAAGGGTCGCGATAAGGCAGCTTTAGAGGAGGCTTTAAAGGAGGCCGTCGAGCTTTTCCGCGGCGTACCTATCGGTAGCGGTGCAGAGGATAGCAAGGGCGGCCTCTCCGTAGGCCTATAAGATAGACAGGTTAGCCAAGAGGTCCGATGTAATAAGCGTCTCGCAGAGGAAGGACGGCAGGGGCGTCGCCTCGGGGAGGTCGGGGAGGGCAGCGTCGTCGTCGTCGTCGCCGTTAGCGACGACGATAACGTCGTAGGGGGCATCG
>JADHKK010000046.1:0-50831 GCA_019925535.1 Leptographium radiaticola | reverse complement strand
TTTATATTTTTTATTATTATATAATTAAAAAACTAATAAAACTTTTAAATATTATTAGTTTAAAGCTTTAAAAAAAGTATTATATAATATATTATATAAAAGATATATATATTAAGTATATAATTATAATAATATTATTATACTTTTATTTATTTTATTTAAAATTAATTAAAATTATACTTTTTTTATATTATTAATTTAAAATAAATAAGTATTAAAAGCTTATATTAAAAAGTAGTAATTATTAATAAAATAAAGTAATATTATAATAATAAAAGTAGTTAAATTAATAAAAATAAAAATAAAAGTAAATTAAAGTTAAGTAAAATTTATATAATTAATAAAATTAACTTTAACTTATTATTTTATATATTAATTAATTTAATATAGCTTTTTTTAAGCTATATTAAAAAAGTATATAATATTATTTTTAATTAACTTAAATAAATAAAAATAAGCTTTTTTAATAATTAAATTATAATAATATAAAGTTTAAAAGCTAAATATTTATAAAACTTAATAAAAATCTTACTAAGCTAAAATAAAATATAATATTATAGTAGATATAAGGTTAAGGTTTATAAATTTTAAGGTTTTATTACTTAAAATATGTCTTTTTAAGTAGACTACCCTATAATTATATTCTTTTAATCTACTTAGTAAATACCCCTATAATTTCTTTTTATTTTATTTTTCTTTTAATCTACCTAGTAAATACCTTTACAATTTCTTTTTATTTTATTTTTCTTTTAATCTACTTAGTAAATGCCCTTATAATTTCTTTTTATTTTATTTTTCTTTTAATCTACTTAATAAACGCCCTTATAATTTCTTTTTTTTCTTTTTTTTCTTTTAATCTACTAAAAGTTAGCTCCTAATATAATCTTACCGTTTAAGGCCCTACTATAAGCTTACTATTATATGTTTATACGTCTTATACTATTTTACTAAAGGACGCTACGTAGTAGTAAAATAATAGTAAACTAGAAAGGAAACGTTAGTAGGAACAAAGAATAGTACACTAGTAGGTGTACTTACTAACCCTACGTAGAGTACTTTGTAAGAAAAGGAGGTAAAAGAGAGAGAAAAGGATTTATAAGACGTAGAGAACTTATATAAAATACCGCTATAATAAATATTTATATATATAACTAAAATACGTACTATATATTATAGCGTGTTTTTTCGCGTTAAAATTAAAATAATACTTATATAACTTAGTTAGGCTTAGTTATAGTATAGCTTAGTAGTAATATTAACGCTAGCCTAAGTTATAAGGGTAAAAAAGGAGGGGAAGTACGGTAGAAGGAAATAAGTGTATATAAACACGTAATAAATGTTTGCTTACAATTCTACGTAGCTTATAAGTACGCGTAAACACGTAATAAAGGTTTGCTTACGTAAAACTAATTAGAAATAGTATATATATAGGTAAAGTCTAATTAGGTTTAATACGCTAAAGCAAAAGAACTTAACGCCGCGTCTTTAAACGGTTAAGTTTATAAAGTAAGAGCTACGTATATAAGTATAAGGTAACCGTATTAGTAAATACGTAATAAATGTTTGCTTATAATTTTACGTAGCTTACAAGTTTATATAAATACGTAATAAATAACTACTTATAACTCGTCGTAGCTTACGAGTTTATATAAACACGTAATAAAGGTATGCTTATAATTTAACATAGCTTATAAGTTTATATAAATACGTAATAAATAACTACTTATAACTTATTATAGCTTATAAGTTTATATAAATACGTAATAAAGGTATACTTATAATTTAACGTAGCTTATAAATTTATATAAATACGTAATAAATAACTACTTATAACTTGTTATAGCTTATAAATTTATATAAATACGTAATAAAGGTATACTTATAATTTAACGTAGCTTATAAGTTTATATAAATACGTAATAAATAACTACTTATAACTTAACGTAGCTTATAAGTTTATATAAATACGTAATAAATATATACTTATAGTTTAACGTAGCTTACGAGTTTATATAAATACGTAATAAATAACTACTTACAACTTAACGTAGCCTACGAGTTTATATAAATACGTAATAAATATATGCTTATAATTTTACATAGCTTATAAGTACGTATAAACACGTATATATTAAGTATTTACTTATAATTCTACGTAGCTTATAAGTTTATATAAATATATAAGAACTATTTATATATAATTATACGTAGCTTACGAGTATATATAAATATAGTAATAAAGGTTTACTTATATAAAACTAATTAAAAATAGTATATATATAAAAGAAGCTTAACTAAGTTTAATATTTAAACTTAATTAAACTCTTTATATAGTAAAAGTATAAATGTCTATATATAATTAGGTATACCTTATAAGTACGTATAAAAACGTATTAAAAGTTTACTTATAATTATACGTAGCTTATAAGTATTAATACTTAGTATAAAAACGAAATAAGGAAACTAAGCAAAGTTAGCTTAAGGAGAGTAAGCAGCTCCTATAAATACTATATACTATATTACGTAAGGTGTATCGTTTAAAGGCATAGAGATTTTAAAAGGGAGTTTAGCTAAACTAGTTAAGAAGGCTAAAGGGAACGTATAGTAAGTTAAAAGGCGTAAAGGTTAGTTATATTACTAGTATAAATCTAATTAGAAAAAAGTAATAAATTTTTTAAACTATAAAGGCGACGAAGCTAACGACGAGCCTTTTAGTAACTACGGCTTTAAAGTTAAAACGGAAGTTTAAAACGCCAACGTAAACAAAAACGTAATTTAGCTAAATAGGTATTAGCTTCCTTTTTAAAAACGTTTAAACTAATATATCCCTCTTTAAAATTTAGTAAATATAGTCTTATTAATAGGACTAACAATTATAACTTTGTAAATATAGTCCTAACGTTAGGACTACTAATTACAATCCTATCCTTAATAAAAAAGCTAATAAAAACCTTATAATCTATAGCCCTAATAGTGCCGTCGTTAGCGGCTTCTTACATAGGCTTAATTAAGGCGTCGTAAACGGCTTCTTACGTAGGCCTAATTAAGGCGTCGTAAGCAGCTTCCTATATAAGCCTAATTAAGGTGTTATAAGCGGCTTCCTACGTAGGCCTAATTAAGGCGTCGTAGGCGGCTTCTTACGTAAGCTTAATTAAAGTGTTATAGGCGGCTTCCTACGTAGGCTTAATTAAGGCGTCGTAGGCGGCTTCTTACGTAGGCCTAATTAAGGTATTGTAAGCAGCTTCTTACGTAGGCCTAATTAAGGCGTCGTAAGCGGCTTCCTACGTAGGCTTAATTAAGGTGTCGTAGGCGGCTTCCTACGTAGGCTTAATTAAGGCGTCGTCGACGGCGATACGTAGGCCTAATTATAGCGTCGTAGGCGGCTTTTATTAAATTAACTTAAATTACTAAGGTAGGAGGATGTAAGGGGAGGATCCCCTTATAGTGTAATAACTATACGTAAAACTCTATATGTGCGGTAAGGCCCTAACTAACTAATTAAGGCCCTCCTTACATATTACGTACTACTTAGTATTTAATAGCTTCTTACGTAGGCCTAATTATAGCGTCGTAGGCGGCTTCTTACGTAAGCCTAATTATAGCGTTATAGGCGGCTTCCTACGTAGGCTTAATTGCGGCGTCGTCGGCGGCTTCCTACGTAGGCCTAATTGCAGCGTCGTCGGCGGCGATGCGTAGGCCTAATTACGGCGTCGTCGGCGGCTTCCTACGTAAGCCTAATTACGGCGTCGTCGGCGGCGATGCGTAGGCCTAATTGCGGCGTCGTCGGCGGCTTTTTGCGTAGGCTTAATTACGGCGTCGTCGGCGGCGATACGTAGGCTTAATTATAGCGTCGTCGGCGGCTTCCTACGTAGGCCTAATTACGGCGTCGTCGGCGGCGATACGTAGGCCTAATTACGGCGTTGTTAGCAGCGATACGCAAGCTTAATTACGGCGTCGTTAACGGCGATACGCGCTAAAGTTGTTAAGTATATCTTAAAGCGAATCTAAGGGAAGATACGTAAGGACATTATTACCTAGCTAATAAGGATAGACGGCGACGGGGTACTTAATATAAACCTACGCCTATTTAAAAGGATCGATAGCTTAGGATCTTAAAATACGTTAGCTACTTAAGAGTTTAAGGGGACTATATAGTAGTTCCTTAACCTTAACCTTATTTTTAACGGCGCTAGCGGAATCTACTTTAACCAACTTATAACGAAATATAGGACTAAGGCTAACTTACGCTACTTACTAAGGACCTTATTTACTAACTCTTTATAAACTAAGGATATTACGCCTTTAATAAAGTAAGCAACTTTTAATTAAATTTATAAATATTATAAGATTAATAAAGAAAACTTATATTCTATAATTATTACTTACGTTAACGTAGTTTTTACCTTTACCTTCTTATCCTGCTTCTCTACTAATCCTAGCGTTTAGTAAAACTAGCTAAGCTACTACTTACTTAAATATATAGTAGTAACGAAGTCCCTAACTTTTTACTACCTTAGTAACTACGAAGGACCTAATCTTAAGATTTACTTAAACGTAGCTTTTACTAGTAATATACCTTATTAAAAATTTGCTTATAAATATGTAATCTTCCTTTTTAGCTACTTAGTACTTTAAAAGGTAAGAAAATAGCCGTTTATTAGTACTTTATTAACTAAAGCTAAATTCTTAGCGCTAGTAATAACTATAAAGGAGACTATTACGTTGTCTTACTACCTAATAGTTTTCGCCGCTATATTAAACGACGAAACTTGTTAACTAAAGCTAAATTCCTAACGCTAGTAGTAACCGTAAAGGAGACTATTACGTTATTTCGCCGCTTAATAGTTTTCGCTACTATATTAAACGACGAGACTCGTTAACTAAAGCTAAATTCTTAGCGCTAGTAGTAACCGTAAAGGAGACTATTATATTATCTCGCCGCCTAATAGTTTTTACCATTATATTAAACAACGAGACTCGTCGACTAAAGCTAAATTCCTAGCGCTAGTAGTAACCGCAAAGGAGACTATTACGTTGTTTCGCCGCTTAATAGTTCTTACTATTAAATTAGACGACGAAACGCTTATAATTATTTAAAACAATTGCTAAACTATACGCCTTACTAAACCGTCCTTAATAACTAGTACTTAGTTAACTAAGGTTTACTACGTTAATATCTACTACTACTAGCTTTATAAAGTCGTTATTAAGGGAGATCTTACTATTAAGTAGATTAAGACTAATAAAATAGCCGTCGACGGCCTTATAAAGCCCTTACCTCCTTAAAAACATAAGAACTTTATTAAAAATGCTTAGGATATAGTATTACTAAGCTACGCTTACGTAATTTATACGTAACCGTAACTCTTAAAGGATTAAACTCTTTTTATACTTAATTAAACTTTATAAAGTTAACGCCTCTTACGCTAATTAAATCTTAACAAACTAAAACTACTAACTAGCTTTTACTAACTTACTTTCTTCCTTTCTTTTTAACTATTACAAAGACTAGCGGACTCTTATATATAAATTTATAATCTAAAAAGGTGTATTAAGTACTATAATATACGTAATCTACTTAAATATTTACTATTTAAACCGCTTTAAATCCTAAAAGCCTACGAGCCTACTACGCTACTTTAATTTATACCTTCTTAAAATTATATTTAACCTAAAAGGTTAATCCGTTAGCTAAATTTATAATCTAGTACTAAACGTTATAGTAACTAAGGAATAAGTAGCTCTTAAGAATAAATCTTATCGCCGCTAAAAATTAATAAACAAGGTTTATTTAAGATATTCTTATAAACGCTACTTAAATAGGCCTTGTCCGTTTAAGTAGCGTTTATAAAAATATTAAAGGAGCTTGTTTATAGCTACTAACCGCTTATATAAAACTTTAATAGCGCTATAAATTTAGTAAAGATTAAATATACTAGGGTTAATTATATATTACTTTACGCTAAGAAGCTAGTACTAGCCGTTGTAGTAGTTATAGTAGTTATTAAGAGCGTAAGCTTTTAGTATTAATCTTACTAAGTAAGTAAAAGCTTAAGTAAGCTAGTTATAACTTTGTTTATTTTAACATAGTATAAATAAACAACTAAATATAAGAGAGAAGGGTAAGCGTAATATAAACGTAAACGGCGCTATAAATTTAATAAGGATTAAATATACTAAGGTAATCTTAGCGCTATTATCTTATATAAGCTAACTTAAATATAAGTAGCTCTTAAAAACAAAGCTTATCGTTACTAAAAATTAATAAACAAGGTTTATTTAAGTAGCGTTTATAAAAATATTAAAGGCGCCTATTTATAGCCGCTAATGTAAAGGGGTAACCGGCGTTACAAGTTACAAAGTAAAACAAGTATAAGAGGATAAGCAGCGTAGGTATAAGGGTAAGGTAACGTCGAGACTTTTACTTACCCCCTTATTAGTTTTACTCTAAAGAGGAAGATATATATAATTATAACGGCCTCGGGGCTACATAAGCTTCCTTATGCTTTTCCGAGATCCGAGGCCTTGCTTCTCGCCGAGCCTCGGCGGGCAGGGTTACCGATTTATAGCGGGCCTTAGCGGACGGAAGTACTGCCCTACGGCGAGCCTCGGCGTACGAAAGTACTAACGCCCGGCGAGCGTCGCCGGGCGGGGTAAAACCCCTCCGGCGATCCTCGCTAAAGACTATAGTCCCTTTACGCTATATTTCGCCGTAGCTAGTGCTATCCCCTTATATTACTTAGTAATTAGGCCCCGCCCCTTATAACCCTTTACGGGTCTCCTTAAGCTTGTTATAACAAGGCTCTAAGTCCTTAACTACTTACCCCCTTATAATTAACCCCCCTCTTAGGCGCGCTTATCCTTAAGCTATAAGGTTTGTTATAACAAAGGAGGAGGAATAAGGCGTAGGGTCTTAAGCTAGCCTTATTAAGATAACTTACTACTAACCTAAAGCGGCGTTATAGCGCCGGTCGCCCTTAGGGGTTAGTTGCTAAGAACCGTTCGCTTAGTCGCTTACAACCTCGCAAATTGCCTTATGCGGCTAAGCCTTACTAATTACGTAGAATTAAGCGGCTTATAGTGCGTAGTATATACTAACACTCCTTATAGTTGTCTTTAGTAGAATATATTAATCGCTATAGATCTTTTAACTAAACGCTTACGTCCTAATAAGCGGCCTTCCCTATAGTTAGACCCTCCTTACTTATATAAATTAATTAAACGTCGTTACTACGTATGCGCTACGTTTATTAGTCTTTTTTATATAGCCCTTTGTATATAGTAACAGGGTTACCTACGGTAGGTTAGACTTCTCTAGCCTCCGTAGCTTAGTATACCTAGTTTTAAGCATCTTTTTAAGTAGCGATTAAAGCTTTTAACGCTTATAGCGACGGGTGTCCTTTGCTAGCTTAGGTAGCCTTTGTTATTGCAGCGTTTTCGTCCCCCCTTTAGTAACGCGACTTTAGCGCGTACGTAGGTATAAGTTTCGCTAAAATTTAAGGAGAGGTAAATAAATAATCTATATAGCCCCGTCTACCCCTCTTCCTCTCTTCCTCTTTCCTTTCGTTAAGCGTCCTTTTTAATCTTACGCGCGTTTATTGTCTTATCTTAACCTTAGTCTTTCCCTAAATCTCTACCCTTATATCTTAGTAGGTCGCCTTATTAGGGGTAGAGCTATAGCTATTATTGTTAATGTAAGTGTAGCTAACACTCGTTGTTTCTAAACTTTGCTAGGCTATAGGCCTTAAGAGAAAGATTACTTGCTTATAAATAGCGGCGGTAGCGGCCGCCGCTAAGGTAGTTAAGGAGATTATAACTTTAGAAATAGTTATAGGTAAGGCCTTATTAGCGTAAGTCTTACCTAGCTCGGAGGTCCTGCTATATAATGCGTACTTAAAATAGTACGAGCTGCTTAACGCGTAATTCCTTACGTTTATAGCTAGATTTTAGTCCTAAGGGGGGTTCCCCCCTTATTATATATATATAAGCACCGCCTACCTAAATATATAGTTTTATAACTACGTTACGTAGTTAGCTAAGTTGTTACGCTACACCTTTTATAGTATAAGCAACTACGGATGCTAGCTAGTAAGTAAGCGGATTACCCTTAGTAGCAATGCGTTGCTAATAGTAATGCTTTTTCGTTAGCTTCCTTAGCCCCTCCTTAGCGTAGCCGCGGCTATTTAAAACTACGCTATAACTATTTAGGCGGAAATCTTACGTTAAGGGCTTTTCTAAATATAAGCGGCGTTTAACATTTTGCTACTAACGCCTAATATACGTTAGGCCCTTAAGGCCGTAAATCGTTTAACCTAGGCTTACTAAGCTTTTAGCCGCGTAACTAACCCCTAAGCGGTAGTCCCCGTAAGCGGTAGCTACTCTATGCCTAAAGCACTTACTACCTTAGTAGCCGAGTCTCGTCTACAAACCTAGCTCCTCGCCGCCCTGCTAGCAAGGTAAAAGGTTAGGAGCTTATGCTCCCCTAGTTGTAGATTGTGCTAACAAGGTGTAAGGGACGCATATAGCCTACGAGGCCGTTAAGACGGCTTTGCTCCCGCTTAGTAGCCTTATTAAGGAGAACCTGTTTAGGTCGCCGAAGGTGTTTAAGTTAGTAGCGGCGGTAGCTACTTTAGTACGTATTGCCTATAGTTAGATAAGTATAGAGATAAAGGGACTAACACTTAAGTAGGATAAGCTATTTACTAGTAGCGGCATCTTAACTACTATAGTAGCTAATTTCGCTAATAAATGCCCTTAAACAGAGTAGTTTGTAGCTTAGTTTACCTATTATGTAGCGGTACTTAAGGCCGTTAGCCTCTTAGGGGAGGGGGCCCGTCCCCCCTTAAATAACATGTAGGTAGCTTTAGGGCGAGTAGCGGCCCGCGGCGTAGGCTTAGTAGTTGCCTAAGGTAGCGATAAGGGGGGGTTAGTCTTAACCCTAATTACTACTAAGATAGTAGCGCGCGCTATAAAAGTAACGCTAAACAATGTAGCGTAAATTAAGCGTAGACCCCTATTAGCTACGTCTACTTAGGTGTCTCTTAGCCCCTTTAGGGTGTTAGTAACGCCTAGGCGTCGACCCTAGTAGGGTAAACCCTTGTCGTTAAGCGTAAAGTAAGTTTAGACGGCGCTCCCGTCCTTAGCCCGTTAGTAGGTTAGTATATCGCTAGCACCTTCCCGACGGGTAGTAGATATAAGCGATAATAACGAGTATAAAGAGGTAGCCGTAAACGTAGAGGATATAGTAGACATAATGTTTATTAGTACTAAGGAGGAGCCCTTAAAGGGGCTTAGGTTTTAAGTAGTGTAATAAACGTAGCGCTATAAGGCGCTTAAGAGGTAGTAAAAGCAATTCTTTTTTAGTACTACCTAACTACTTATTCGTCCTACCGTTTATGTCTCTTTTAGTATTTCTTACAATACTTCTATAGTGCCCCTCTTACGTTTTTAAGGTGCTCTTTAAGTTCCTAAGAGTTATACTCTATAGGCTAGCTATTCTACTTAACGAGGTACTACGTCTCGTCTCCCTTCCCTTTATACGTTATAATCTACTTAACCTTAAATTCTTCCTCCTCCTCGGCTAATTTAGGGAGGGGGCCGGGGCCTATGTCCTTTGTCCTATCGACCTACAGCTTTAGTAAGGAGACCGGAAAAACGTCGTAGATTCGACGATAGGCAAGGGGTAGGCGGACTTTATAAGCTTACCTACTAACTTATTATAGTATATAGACAGGGATATACGTTAGGGCTAGCTTACAACTAATCTTAAAGCAGAAGTTCCTAGTTAATAGGCCTACGCGTTGCTTAACTACGTACTCTTAAGGTTAGTAGCGCTAATTATAATGCTTAGCTTATATAGCTACCGCTTGCTCTTAATGTTTATAAACGCTCTTACGGATTTCCTTTAGCTTACGTAACCTCTTAATTACTCCTTATACCCGAGTCTTATAAAGAAGGAGGTAACCTACTATTTATAAATAGTATCCGTATAAGGCCTTAAATAGGGATACGCTTATAATAGCGTACGTACTATTATTAGTAGTAAACTCCGCGTCTTAGAGGATCCTTATCTAAGCCTTAGGGTATTCTAAGCAATAAGTACAAAGGTATTTCTTAATAGTTTAATTTACCTATTCCGTCTACCTATTTGTCTAAGGGTAGTAGGCGGTCGACATCCGCCCTTTAATAAATTAGGCTTAGGTAAACTCCTTTTAAAATCGGCTAGTAAATAGTTTATTACGGTCGCTAATAATACCCTTAAGGGAGCTAAACTAGCACTCTACGTATTTGTATAGTAGTCTTACTAAACCCGCGGCTATAAGCGTTTTAGTAGTAAGGATAAAGAGCGCTAGTTTAGTAAAGCGATTAATAATTATAAGGATAAAGGTGCACGTTCTCTTATTAGGTTTAATACTTAGTAGTAGCCCTATAAGGAAATCTATACTAATTTCTTAGAAAAGGTGCTCTAGAAGCGGCAAAGATTATAGCTACCCGTATAGCTTGTGTCGAGGCCTCCGGGTCCTTTAGTAAATTAGGTAAGAGCGTATATACTAATCTACGTCCCGTTTTACGTTAACCTAGTAGAATTTTCGAGATAGGAGTTCTAAGGTCTTGTTTCCCCTTATATGCCCGGCTTAGGGGTAGTCGTAGTATGTATATAGGAGTTCTTTATAAAGAGTAGCCTCTCTTAGGATAACTAGTCGTCCCTTATAGAAAAGGGTGCCTTACGCGTTAAGAGTATACCTATTATAACTCCCCTTATATTAAACCGTCTTTTAAATAGCTTGCTAAAGTTAGGCGTTTTATTACTATAAAGGTCTAACTATAAGGCATAGGTCCTTAGAGGGTTCTTCTTCTTATAAGCTAACAAAGCCGACTATTTAAGTTATAACTAGAAGGGGGATAGTAGGCTACACTAAGCTAATCTCTTCTTAGTCTTCGTTTAAGGGGAGCTACGCTCGTCGGCGAGTAGTAATAGCGTTAAGCGAGCTACTAACTACAACTTTTTTAATTTATTTAATCGTTTTATAAGCTGCGTTAGTCTTCCCTTATTAATATAGTAGAGCAGCGATTTGCTTATACGTCGTATTAAGCAACTCTTATAGCATATTAAGTTTCTTTAGCAGGGTAAGGAGGATGTCGGTAACAAGGACTACTTAATTAGTATAGTTAGGGCGACGGGATAGCCCGTTAGCAGGGTTAAGAACGCTAAGGCGGTGTTTTACGTTAAAGTCGAAGATAGCGAAGCGGTAAACCTATTTTACAAGTCGTCTATTAAGGTCTTAGGCCGGGGATTTAAGCACGCCCGTAAGGGCCTAGTAGTTAGTAAGGACGAGGAATAGTTTAGGTAAACTAAGTAGGTAGTGCTTCTATTACTTTAAGCTTTTTATAATAGCTAAGAGTTCTTATTGTCCTATTACCTACTAAGTCTTAGTATTAAAGAGTTTACGTAACTAATAAGCTACGGGCCTTTAGCAATCCTCTACTTATTAAGTTAGGATGCCTAAGATAGTAACCTTAAAGGCGTTAGTCTTAACGTAGATTAAGCGTAAAGGGTCTTAGTAGCATAGGATAGTAGCTAATTAGAAAGCGCCTTTTAGCTACTTAAAGGCTTCGTCCTATCGCTTTTCCTAATAAAAAGGACTAAAGTTTTTACTTACTTAGCCTTCTTTAAATAGGTTTGTTAAGGGGGCTACGACGTATAAGTAATATTTAATAAACTAGCGGTAAAAATTAGCGAACCTAAGCATAACTTATACGTCGTAATGCAACTTCGGGGTTAGCTAGTCTTTAATAGCCGTTACCCTTATTAGGTCTATACTAACCTCGTTAATCCTAATAACGTAGCTAAGGAAGTCTACTTAGGTTTAAAAGAATTAGCACTTCTTTAAATTAATATAAAGCTCGGCTTCTTAAAGGCGCTAGCACACCTATCGGAGGTGCTGCTAGTGTTCCTCTTCTAAGTTAGAGTAGATAAGGATGTCGTTTAGGTATACGATATAGTAGTTGTTAAAGAGGTTAGAGAGGTAGTAATTAATATATGCTTAAAACGTAGCTAGCGCGTTAGTAAGACTAAAAGGCATAACGGTGTATTTAAAGTAACTATACCGAGTATAAAAAGCCGTTTTCTATTAGTCTTCTGCGTAGATGCAAATTTAGTAGTATGCATCCTTTAAGTCTATCTTCGAGTATACGCAAGCGCCTCTTAAGCGGTTTATTAGTTCCCTAATTAATAAAAGAGGGTAACGGTTCTTAATAGTAACTTAATTTAATCCTCGATAATTAACGTAAAAGCGGAGGGTGCTATCTTTTTTAGGTATAAATAAAATAAGAGCCTCTACTAGGCTAGTAAAAGGCTTAATCCTACTATTCCGCAAATTCTCCTCTAAGTATCCCCGAAGCTCTTCTAACTAAGTAGTAGATAAGGGGTAGAGAGGCCTAAATAAGGGTTTCTCCTTATTAGTTGTTTTAATAGCGTATTCCGCGCCCTTAAGCAAGGGTTGTTCTTTAGCGGCTACGTTAAAGGCGACGTTAGCGTAATTGTAAAGGTAAGCCGGTAGCAGAGTTTCCTTAAGTCTAGTATTGTCTAGTTCTTTAAGGGAAACTATTAATAGCTCGTTTAGCAATGTAGTAGCTAGTTAAGAGATGGTTAGGTCGGCCGTAAGGGAGATAGCTAAGATAGTAGCTATAAACACTTAAGGCTCGTAAAGGGCGAGCTTAGCAAACGCCTTAGTTGTTTTAACTATATAAGAGCCGTACTACTAATTATCGTTTAGATTGTTAATAAGGATACTAAAGGCTACTATTTTAGATTGTAATAAAAGGATAAGGGCGGCGCCCTTACTACGGCAAGCTACGTAATAGTAGATAGTTACCCGTCGTTATACGCCGTTATTATTAGTAATAGTTAGTAAGACCTAGTACACTCTATAAGTACGCATTAGTCGTCCGTCGGCGACGTTAAGAAGGGGTATACTAATAAGGACTAGCTAAAGCTAAAGCTTCTAGGCTTAGCTTTAGCTAATAATAGAGACGGTAGTACTTAAATCTAGTTCGACGAGGGCTAAGGCGGGCATACCGGTTAAGCTATAAATATATACTTTAGCTAGTATTAAAAGGTCGACTATAAGTTGTTTCTTTTTCCGTCGTTTACGCATAGTAGTAGAGGAGACGGAGTCGTTTACTACTATTCGTTTCCTAAATCGACCTCTAAGTTAGTTTAGTCCTTTATTACGACTCTTACTACGTTAACCGTAGTAGATAAGATTCTATCTTTGTTAGGGCATTTGTTAAAGTAGTAGCCGGGCTTACTATAGGTATAGTAGTTGCTATTAGGGATATTGTTTAGCCTTATAGTTAGGAAGCGAGCCTTTTTAAATATAAGTAACGAGGAGTCGCTATTAGTTACTAAGGCATTATTAAACCTTGCTTAGTAACTATGTTTGTTGTCTCTTGCCCTAGGTCTTTCGTTAGGCGCTTTTTAGCCGTTGCCTTATCTAGGTTTAGGTTTACGTTATAAGGTAACGTCGTTTTACTAACGAATCTCTGCTTTAATAGCTAGTAACCTAGCATCTTCGTTCTTAACGCGTTGTCGGCGTAGTTCCTAACATATAAAGGGAAATAAACGATTATAGAAGTCGAAGGCGAAAGTATAGTCGTTCTACTTATATTCGCCTAACCTCTTATAAGGGACTACTTAGCAGTAGTAGAACTACTCTAGTAATTTATTAAGCTTTTAGCAAGCGCTATACATAGTCTCTTAAAGCTTAAATTCTATTTGTTTTAGGTTAAGGTACTTACCTTAAACGAATTCCGCAAAGCAGGGCTAGGTTAGGGTCTCGAGTCCTTCCTTAGTAAGCTTAGAGGAGTGCTCTTACTAGCGTTTTACGACTTCTAAGTCTACCTTCCGTAAAGCCTAAATAATTTTTTGTAAGTTAGCTTCGTCTTCCTCGTCGTTTGTAGTTTTAACGTAGCGCAGCTAATCCTCGATTTTAGTAGCCGTAGAGTTTATAGTTAGGACGGCTACGGCATATTTAGGTATAAGCGCTAGTTAGTAGCAATAAGGAGTCGTAGGTTTACTATTAGTAGCAAAGAGCTAAGCGAGTAAGGCGAGCTATTCTAAGGTAAAGGCCGCCGACAGCGGATTAGTAGTGTTATAGCCTAAGTCGCTAAAGGCAACTAAAGAAGCTAGGCTAAGGAGTAAAGGCTCTAAGGTGTTAATTATAATAGCCGCCTTTAGCTAAGGCGTAGTTACTTTAAATACAACTATTATAGTTAAGGTGTAGCTAAGGCTTAACGTTGCTTAATCTTCCTAAAAGGAGGTCTAAGTGCTTACTATTATAACGGTCCGTAATTCTTTAATAAGTAGAAGTAAAAGAATTATAAAAGGGTAACCGGCGTTATAAGTTACAGAGTAAGATAAGTGTAAGGGGATAAGTAGCGTAGGTATAAGGGTAAGGTAACGTTAAGACTTTTACTTACCCCCTTATTAGTTTTACTCTAAGGAGGAAGATATATATAATTATAACGGCCTTAGGGCCGCATAAGCTTCCTTATGCTTTTCTAAGATCCGAGGCCTTGCTTCCCGCCGAGCCTTAGTAGGCAGGGTTACCGATCTATAGCAGGCCTTAGCAGACGGAAGTACTACCCTACGACGAGCCTCGGCGTACAAAAGTACTAACGCCTAGCGAGCGTCGCCGGGCGGGGTAAAACCCCTCCGGCGATCCTCGCTAAAGACTATAGTCCCCTTACGCTACATTTCGCCGTAGCTAGTGCTATCCCCTTATATTACTTAGCAATTAGGCCCCGCCCTTCGTAACCCTTTGCGGGTCTCCCTAAGCCTGTTATAACGAGGCTCTAAGTCCTTAACTACCTACCCCCTTATAGCTAACTACTTTAGCAAAGATTAAACATACTAGGGTAATCTTAGCGCCGCTATTTTATATAAGCTAACTTAAATATAAGTAGCTCTTAAAAACAAAGCTTATTACCGTTAAAAATCGACGGATAAGGTTTGTTTAAGTAGCGTTTATAAGAATATTAAAGGCGCTTGTCTACGGCCGCTAACCGCTTTAGTAAGGATTAAACATACTAAGGTAAACCGTATGTTGTTACGTAGTAGGAAGCCTATACTAGCCGTTATAGTAGCTATTATAAGTATAAGCTTTTAGCCTTAATCTTTTTAAGTAAGCAAAAGCTTAGGTAAGCTAGTTAGAATTTTGTTTATTTTAACGTAGTATAAATAAATAATAAAATATATTGCTTTACGCTAAGAAGCCTTGCTAGCCGTCGTAGTAGCTATTATAAGTATAAGCTTTTAGCCTTAATCTTTTTAAATAAGTAAAAGCTTAGGTAAGCTGTTTATAATTTCGTTTATTTTAACGTAGTATAAATAAATAATAAAATATAAGAGAAAAGGGTAAGTATACGTAATATAAACGTAAATAGCGATATAAATTAGGTAAGGATTAAACATACTAAGGTTAACTATATATTATTACGTAGTAAAAAGCTTATACTAGTTATTATAGTAGTTATTATAAATATAAGCTTTTAGCTTTAATCTTTTTAAGTAAGTAAAAGCTTAAGTAAGCTATTTATAATTTTATTTATCTTAACGTAGTATAAACAAATAATAAAATATAAGAGAGAAGGGTAAGTATACGTAATATAAACTTAAAGGATATAAAAATAGTAAAAACTAGTAAAGACTACTAAAAGTAAGCAAAGCGTAATAGCTAAATCTTTATTTATTACTAAGTTAATTTAATAAGAAATATAATTAAAAAGGAAAGATTAAAAATATAAAAAGAAAGATAAAAGTAAAAAATAAGTAAGTAAAAGCTTAAGTAAGCTATTTATAATTTTATTAATTTTAACGTAGTATAAATAAATAATAAAATATAAAAGAGAAGGGTAAGTATACGTAATATAAACTTAAAAGATATAAAAATAGTAAAAACTAACAAAAACTACTAAAAGCAGGCGAAGCGTAGTAGCTAAATCTTTATTTATTACTAAGTTAATTTAATAAGAGATATAATAAAAAATAAAAGATTAAAGGTATAAAAAGAAAGATAAAAGTAAAAAAATTAAATGTTAAAGGTAAGCGTAGTATTATAAGTAGCCTTATTTTAGTAATTAGGTTGCTTACGACGACGTAGTTATACTAAGCTTTGCCTCTCCTTAACGCCCCCTTTTCTTACTATATAGCTTACTAACTTGTCTTATAAACATTGCTAAGTATTTTAGCGAGTTTACCCTTTAAGGAATTGAATTTTAGTTTCGCGCTATTTAAAAAAAGGCTAAAACTCTACGTAACGCCGTTAATAAGGGCGATAGTTTGTTAATAGTACTACGGGGTATAATACTAGCTAGTCGCCGAACTACGACTACCTTAACGTCGAGGCGTAGCGCCGCTACTATAACGCTAGTATAAATTAAGTACGTTAGTATTAATTATAAACGAGCGCTTACTTCGTTAGTTTCGTTATTATAAGCAATAATTAAACGTTTATATATTTAGGTTTTTATATAAACTTATAAGTAATAAGAGAGTTCGATTAAACGTTTATATACGTAGGTTTTTATATAAACTTATAAGTAATAAGGGAGTTTAATTAAACGTTTATATACGTAGGTTTTTATATAAACTTTAATTATATACTTATATATAGGTTTTTATATAAACTTATATATAATAAGAGAGTTTGATTAAACGTTTATATACGTAAGTTTTTATATAAACTTATAAGTGTTATAGTAGATATAGGGTTAGGGTTTATAAATTTTAAGGTTTTATTACTTAAAATATGTCTTTTTAAGTAAACTACCCTATAATTATATTCTTTTAATCTACTTAGTAAATACCCTTATAATTTCTTTTTATTTTATTTTTCTTTTAATCTACTTAGTAAATGCCCTTATAATTTCTTTTTATTTTATTTTTCTTTCGATCTACCTAGTAAATACCCTTATAATTTCTTTTTATTTTATTTTTCTTTCGATTTACTTAGTAGATGCCTTTATAATTTCTTTTTATTTTATTTTTCTTTTAATCTACTTAGTAAACGCCCTTATAATTTCTTTTTATTTTATTTTTCTTTTAATCTACCTAGTAGACGCCTTTATAATTTCTTTTTATTTTATTTTTCTTTTAATCTACCTAGTAAACGCCCCTATAATTTCTTTTTATTTTATTTTTCTTTTAATCTACTTAGTAAATACCCTTATAATTTCTTTTTATTTTATTTTTCTTTTAATTTACTTAGTAAATGCCCTTACAATTTCTTTTTATTTTATTTTTCTTTCGATTTACTTAGTAAACGCCCTTATAATTTCTTTTTTTCTTTTTTTTCTTTTAATTTACTAAAAGTTAGCTCCTAATATAATCTTACCGTTTAAGGCCCTACTATAAGCTTACCGTTATATGTTTATACGTCTTATACTATCCTACTAAAAGACGCTGCGTAATAGTAAAATAGTAGTAAACTAAAAAGGAAACGTTAGTAGGAATAAAGAATAGCACACTAGTAAGTATACCTACTAACCCTACGTAGAGTACTTTGTAAGAAAAGGAGGTAAAAGAGAGAGAAAAGGATTTATAAAACGTAGAGAACTTATATAAAATACTGCTATAATAAATGTTTGTGTATATACGTAACTAAAATACGTACTATATATTATAGCGTGTTTTTTCGCGTTAAAATTAAAATAATACTTATATAGCTTAGTTAGGCTTAGTTATAGTGTAGCTTAGTAGTAATATTAACGCTAGCCCGAGTTATAAGGGTAAAAAAGGAGGGGAAGTACGGTAAGAGAAAACAAGTATATATAAACACGTAATAAATATTTACTTATAATTTTACGTAGCTTATAAGTACGCGTAAATACGTAATAAAGGTTTGCTTACGTAAAACTAATTAGAAATAGTATATATATAATAGGTAAAGTCTAATTAGGTTTAATGCGCTAAAGCGGAAGAACTTAACGCTACGCCTTTAGACGGTTAAGTTTATAAAGCGGGAGCTACGTACGTAAGCATAAGGTAACCGTATTAGTAAATACGTAATAAATGTTTGCTTATAATTTTACGTAGCTTATAAGTTTATATAAATACGTAATAAATAACTACTTATAACTCGTTATAGCCTACGAGTTTATATAAATACGTAATAAATGTATATTTATAATTTAACGTAGCTTATAAGTTTATATAAATACGTAATAAATAACTACTTATAACTCGTCGTAGCTTATAAGTTTGTATAAATACGTAATAAATATATGCTTATAATTTAACGTAGCTTATAAGTACGTATAAATACGTATATATTAAGTATTTACTTATAATTCTACGTAGCTTACGAGTTTATATAAATATATAAGAACTATTTATATATAATTATACGTAGCTTATAAGTATGTATAAACATAGTAATAAAGGTCTACTTATATAAAACTAATTAAAAATAGTATATATATAAAGAAAGCCTAACTAAGTTTAATATTTAAACTTAATTAAACTCTTTATATAGTAAAAGTATAAATGTTTATATATAATTAAGTATACCTTATAAGTACGTATAAAAACGTATTAAAAGTCTGCTTATAATTATACGTAGCTTATAAGTGTTAATACTTAGTATAAAAACAAAATAAGGAAACTAAGCAAAGTTAGCTTAAGGAGAGTAAGCAGCTCCTATAAACACTATATACTATGTTACGTAGGGTATATCGTCTAAAGGCATAGAGATTTTAAAAAGGAGTTTAGCTAAACTAGTTAGGAAGGCTAAAGGGAACGTATAGCAAGTTAAAAGGCGTAAAGGTTAGTTATATCGCTAGTACGAATTTAATTAAAAAAAAGCAACAAATTTTTTAAACTACAAAGGCGACGAAGCTAACGACGAGCCTTTTAGTAACTACGGCTTTAAAGTTAAAACAAAAGTTTAAAACGCCGACGTAAACGAAAACGTAATTTAGCTAAACAAGTATTAGCTTCCTTTATAAAGACGTTTAAACTAATATATCCCTCTTCGAAATTTAGCGAATGTAGTCTTATTAATAAGACTAATAATTATAACTTTGTAAATATAGTCCTAACGTTAAAACTACTAATTACAATCCTATTCTTAATAAAAAGGCTAATAAAGACCTTATAGTTTATAGCCCTAATAGTGCCGTTGTTAGCGGCTTCTTACGTAGGCTTAATTAAGGCGTTGTAAGTAGCTTTCTACGTAGGCCTAATTAAGGCGTTATAAGCGGCTTCTTACGTAGGCCTAATTAAGGCGTCGTAGGCGGCTTCTTACGTAGGCTTAATTAAGGCGTTATAAGCGGCTTCCTACGTAGGCCTAATTAAGGCGTCGTAGGCGGCTTCTTACGTAGGCCTAATTAAGGTGTTATAGGCAGCTTCCTACGTAGGCCTAATTAAGGCGTCGTAAGCGGCTTCTTACGTAGGCTTAATTAAGGTGTTGTAGGCGGCTTCCTACGTAGGCTTAAATAAGGCGTTGTAGGCGGCTTCCTACGTAAGCCTAATTAAGGTGTTATAAGCGGCTTCTTACGTAGGCTTAATTAAAGTGTCGTAAGCGGCTTCCTACGTAAGCCTAATTAAGGCGTTATAAGCAGCTTTTATTAAATTAACTTAAATTACTAAGGTAAGAGGATATAAAGGGAGGATCCCCTTATAGTATAATAACTATACGTAAAACTTTATATATGTAGTAAGGCCTTAACTAACTAATTAGGGCCCTCCTTATATATTACGTACTACCTAGCATTTAATAGCTTCCTACGCAAGCCTAATTATAGCGTCGTAGGCAGCTTCTTACGTAGGCTTAATTATAGCGTCGTAAGCAGCTTCCTACGTAAGCCTAATTACGGCGTCGTCGGCGGCTTCCTACGTAGGCCTAATTACGGCGTCGTTAGTAGCAATGCGTAGGCCTAATTACAGCGTCGTCGACGGTAATACGCGCTAAAGTTATTAAGTATGTCTTAAAGCGAATTTAAAGGAAAATGCGTAAGGACACTATTACCTAGCTAATAAGGATAGACGGCGACGAGGTACTTAATATAAACCTACGCTTATTTAGAAGGATTAACAGCTTAGGATCCTAAAATACGTTAGCTACTTAAGAGTCTAAGGGGACTATATAATAGTTCCTTAACCTTAACCTTATCCTTAATAGCGCTAGCGAAATCTACCTTAACCAACTTATAATAAAATATAGGACTAAGGCTAACCTACGCTACTTACTAAGGACCTTATTTACTAACTCTTTATAAACTAGGGACATTACGCCTTTAACAAAGTAGGCAACTTCTAATTAGATTTATAAATATTATAAGATTAACAAAGAAAACCTATATTCTACGATTATTACTTACGTTAACGTAGTTTTTACCTTTACCTTTTTATCCCGCTTCTTTACTAATCTTAGCGTTTAGTAAGACTAGCTAAGCTACTACCTACTTAAATACATAGTAGCGACGAAGTCTTTAACTCTTTACTACCTTAGTAACTACGAAGAACCTAATTTTAAGATCTACTTAAACGCAGCCTTCGCTAGCAATATACCTTATTAAAGATTTGCTTATAAATACGTAATCTTCCTTTTTAGCTACTTAGTACTTTAAAAGGTAGGAAAATAGCTGTTTATTAGCACCTTATTAACTAAAGCTAAATTCTTAGCGCTAGTAGTAACTATAAAGGAGACTATTACGTTATCTCGCTACGTAATAGTTTTCGCCGCTATATTAAACGACGAGACTCGTTAACTAAAGCTAAATTCTTAGCGCTAGTAGTAACCGCGAAGGAGACTATTACGTTGTCTCGCCGCTTAATAGTTTTCGCCGTTGTATTAGACGACGAGACTCGTTAACTAAAGCTAAATTCTTAGCGCTAGTAGTAACTACGAAAGAGACTATTACGTTATCTCGTCGCTTAATAGTTCTTACTATTAAATTAAATAACGAGACGCTTATAATCGTTTAAAACAACTACTAAACTATACGCCTTACTAAACCGTCCTTAATAACTAATACTTAGTTAACTAAGGTTTACTACGTTAATATCTACTACTACTAGCTTTGTAAAGTCGTTACTAAGGGAGATCTTACTATTAAGTAGATTAAAACTAACAAAATAGCCGCTAACAGCCTTATAAAGCCCTTACCTCCTTAAAAACATAAGGACTTTATTAAAAATGCTTAAAATGCAGTATTACTAAGCTACGCTTACGTAATTTATACGTAACCGCAACTCTTAAAGGATTAAACTCTCTTTATACCTAATTAAACTTTATAAAGTTAACGCCTCTTACGCTAATTAAATCTTAATAAACTAAAACTACTAACTAGCCTTTACTAACTTACTTTCTTCCTTTCTTCCTAACTATTATAAAGACTAGTAAACTCTTATATATAAATCTACGATTTAAGGAGGTGTGTTAAGTACTATAATATACGTAATCTACCTAAATAACTACTATTTAAACCGCCTTAAATCCTAAAAGCTTATAAGCCTACTACGCTACCTTAATCTATGCCTTCTTAAAATTATATTTAACCTAAAAAGTTAATTTATTAGCTAAATTTATAATCTAGTACTAAACGTTATAGTAACTAAGGAATAAGTAGCTTTTAAGAACAAATCCTATCGCCGCTAAAAATCGACGGACGAGGTTTGTTTAAAATATTCTTATAAACACTACTTAAATAGGCTTCGTTTATTTAAGTAGCGTTTATAAGAATATTAAAGGAGCCCGTTTATAGCTATTAACCGCTTATATAAAACTTTAACGGCGCTATAAATTTAGCGGAGATTAAATATACTAAGGTTAATTATATATTACTTTACGCTAAGAAGCTAGTACTAGCTATTATAGTAGTTATAGTAGTTATTAAAAGCGTAAGCTTTTAGTATTAATTTTATTAAATAAGTAAAAGCTTAGGTAAGCTAGTTATAACTTTGTTTATTTTAACGTAGTATAAATAAACAACTAAATATAAGAAAGAAAAGTAAGCGTAATATAAACGTAAATAGCGCTATAGATTTAGCGAAGATTAAACATACTAGGGTAATCCTAGCGCTATTATCTTATATAAGCTAACCTAAATATAAGTAGCTCTTAAGAATAAAGCTTATCGCCGCTAAAAATTAATAGACGAGGTTTATTTAAGTAGCGTTTATAAGAATATTAAAGGCGCTTATTTACGGCTACTAACCGCTTTAGTAAGGATTAAACATACTAGGGTAATCCTAGTACTACTATCTTATATAAGCTAACCTAAATATAGGTAGCTTTTAAGAATAAAGCTTGTCGCCGCCGAAAATCGACGGACGAGGTTTGTTTAAGTAGCGTTTATAAGAATATTAAAGGCGCTTATTTATAGCCGCTAACCGCTTTAGTAAGGATTAAATATACTAAGGTAAACTATATGTTGTTACGTAGCGAAAAGCTTATACTAGCCGTTATAGTAGCTATTATAAGTATAAGCTTTTAGCTTTAATCTTTTTAAGTAAGTAAAAGCTTAGGTAAGCTAGTTAGAATTTCGTTTATCTTAACGTAGTATAAATAAATAATAAAATATATTGCTTTACGCTAAGAAGCTTTACTAGCTATTATAGTAGCTATTATAAGTATAAGCTTTCGGCCTTAATCTTCTTAAGTAAGTAAAAGCTTAGGTAAGCTATTTATAATTTTGTTTATCTTAACGTAGTATAAATAAATAATAAAATATAAGAGAGAAGGGTAAGTACGCGTAATATAAACATAAACAGCGATGTAGATTAAGTAAAGATTAAATATACTAAGGTTAACCGTATATTGTTACGTAGTAAAAAGCTTATACTAGCTATTATAGTAGTTATTATAAGCATAAGCTTTCGGCTTTAATCTTCTTAAGTAAGTAAAAGCTTAAGTAAGCTATTTATAATTTTATTTATCTTAACGTAGTATAAACGAATAATAAAATATAAGAGAGAAGGGTAAGTATACGTAATATAAACTTAAAAGATATAAAAATAGTAAAAACTAGCAAAGACTACTAAAAGTAAGTAAGGCGTAGTAGCTAAATCTTTATTTATTACTAAGTTAATTTAATAAAAGATATAATTAAAAAAAAAAGATTAAAGGTATAAAAAGAAAGATAAAAGTAAAAAATAAGTAAGTAAAAGCTTAAGTAAGCTATTTATAATTTTATTAATCTTAACGTAGTATAAATAAATAATAAAATATAAGAAAGAAGGGTAAGTATATATAATATAAACTTAAAAGATATAAAAATAGTAAAAACTAACGAAGACTACTAAAAGTAAGCGAAGCGTAGTAGCTAAATCTTTATTTATCGCTAAGTTAATTTAATAAGAAATATAATAAAAAATAAAAAATTAAAGGTATAAAAAGAAAGATAAAAGTAAAAAAATTAAATGTTAAAGGTAAGCGTAGTATTATAAGTAGCCTTGTTTTAGTAATTAAGTTACTTATAACGACGTAGTTATACTAAGCCTTGCCTCTCCTTAACGCCCCCTTTTCTTACTATATAGCCTACTAACCCGTCTTATAAATATTACTAAGTATTTTAGTAAGTTTACCCCTTAAGGAATTAAATTTTAGTTTCGCGCTATTTAAAAAGAGGCTAAAACTTTACGTAACGCCGTTAATAAGGGCGATAGTTTGTTAATAGTACTACAAGGTATAACACTAGCTAGTTACTAAACTACGACTACCTTAACGTCGAAGCGTAGCGCCGCTACTATAACGCTAGTATAGATTAAGCACGCTAGTATTAATTATAAATAAGCGCTTACTTCGTTAGTTTTATTATTATAAGTAATAATTAAACGTTTATATACTTAGGTTTTTATATAAACTTATAAGTAATAAGAGAGTTTAATTAAACGTTTATATACTTAAGTTTTTATATAAACTTATAAATAATAAGAGAGTTTAATTAAACGTTTATATACTTAGGTTTTTATATAAACTTATAAGTAATAAGAGAGTTTAATTAAACGTTTATATACTTAAGTTTTTATATAAACTTATAAGTAATAAGAAAGTTTAATTAAACGTTTATATACATAGGTTTTTATATAAACTTTAACTATACGCTTATACGTAGGTTTTTATATAAACTTATATATAATAAGAGAGTTTAATTAAACGTTTATATACGTAGGTTTTTATATAGACTTTAACTATATGCTTATATATAAGTTTCTATACAAACTTATATATAATAAAAAAGTTTAATTAAACGTTTATATACATAGGTTTTTATATAAACTTATAAGTAATAAAAGAGTTTAATTAAACGTTTATATACTTAGGTTTTTATATAAACTTATAAGTAATAAAAGAGTTTAATTAAACGTCTATATACGTAAGTTTCTATATAAACTTATAAGTAATAAAAGAGTTTAATTAAACGTTTATATACATAGGTTTTTATATAAACTTTAACTATACGCTTATACGTATAAAATATAGTCTTAGTATTCTATCTTATAAGTAAGATATAGCGAGTATAATCCTAACGTTAAGACTAATTACTACTATCCTATCCTAACGTTAAGTATGTCTTAAAGCGAAAGTAAGGGGGTATAGGCGACGATACTATTATTAAAATAAATAAGGTAAATAGCGGCGTAGTACTTAGTATAAACGGACGTACGCTTAGTTAAAAGCATTAGTAGCTTAGTAGCTTAAGGACCGAGAGTAGTAAAAAGGGCTAACCTTTAAAAGGTTTACGTTAGTACTAACTATCTTTATATACGTTAAAATAAGTATAAGGAGTAAGTATAGCTACTATAGCAAAAACATAATATTAAGGGGGTCGTTTATTAACTTATCGCGACTACGGTTAGGGTTATAGTAGCGGCTTAACAATAGTAATAGTAGTAGTAATATAGTAGCGATAGTAGTAAAGGCGGTACTATAGTAGTAGAAGTAGTAGCGGTATAATAACTATAATAACGGTAGTAGCGTAGTAGTAGCTAAGTAAAGGTAGCGTAGTACTAGTAAAAGTAGTAGCGGCGCTATAAAGGCATAGTAAGGCCTTAAATAGCAGGGTAGTAAATTATATAAATTTATACTTAAAATTTTAGGAATTTAGAGTAAGACCCTATATTATTTTTAAAAGGGAATAATATAGCGCTATATAGCGTACTTAAGGCGCTACGCTTAATAAACAAGCTAATTAGGACTAGCGCAAAAGTAAACTAATACTACGTCGCAACATCCTTTAACTACGTATAGAGTATACTACTTAGCGTGCTTTAAAGTACCCTTAATAGCTATATACCGAGTTAGCATAAGATAATACTAAATGCATTATATCTCCTTCCTTAACGGTATATAATAAAAGTCTTACTTTAACGGTAGGCTACTATAAAAGCTATTTTAGTATTTATACAAAGTATACGTATACTAGTCTTTAATAAGACGGTAAAATAAAAAGGACTATAACCTAAGGTATAAATAAAATAAAGCTAAGAGTATACGTAAATAAAATACGTAAAAGGTAAAAAGTAATAAATTAAAAGGAATAAAGTAAGCGCTAAGCATACTTAAATAAAGTAGCTATTACTACTATAAATTAGTAAAGTAAAGTTATAGCTAAAGACACCTACTACGCTATAAATAGTAATTATAGTAATTTAATTAAGATAAGAAATAAAACATAAAGAATAGGTAACTTAGTATATAGTATAAAGAGTATACGTAAAAATTAAATAAATAGGAAAATTAAATAATAAGAAGCGTAAGCTTTTTATTTATATAAATAAAGTTATAATTAGCTTATATATAGCTTTATTATAAGTTAAAGTTTAATATTATTAAAGTTATAAGAGAAGTAGATATAAAAACGTATATAAAATAATTTAAATATATTTAAAAATATAACTAAAAATAAAAAACACATAAAAATATAGTAGTATAATAAAACATACTAGAAAAGAGTATACTTAAACTAAGAGCGGTAACTACTACGTTTAATAAAGAGAATTATATAAAGAAAGGCATACTAGTAAAGGCTATAAGGGATAAAACCTAAATAAGTAAAATAGTAAGTAAGAAAGTAAAGCTTTATATAAGGCTAAGTAAAATTATAAGTAAAAAGGTTAAGTACTATTATAAAAACGTATAAAATCGTAGTTATTATAAGTATACGTAAACTCGTAAATAGTAAGACGTATAAAAGTACGTATTAGTATAAGAGGATAAAGTAAAAGAAGTAAATACAAAAGCTAAATATTAATATTAAAATTACTATAATTGTTTAGTATAAAATCGTCCTTATAGTTTAAATTAAAATCCGCTCTATTATCTTAATTAAAAACCGTCTTATCTACTTTACTAGTAACCGTTATACGTACTAACTAAGAAAGCGTTACCTACTTTAACTATAACGTAAGCCCGTCTTCGTAGTTAGAAATCGTCTTAGTTTTTAGCTTTAAAATAGTACTAAGGACTAAGCCTTAGTAAAACATATTAAATAATGTTATACCTAAGAGCTTAGTAACATTACCCTTAAAGGCTAAGTAAATCCTTAAAATAGTAAAGTTTTCCTTAAATAGTAAGACGAACTACTTAGTGTTGCTAATAGCTATATACTTTACTACGTAATTTAAATAAGAATTATAAAGATTATAAAAATTAAGAAAGCGCTAATAAATAGCTTTTATAATAAATTATAAGCGCTCCTCCTTTATAGCGCTAAATTATAGCTTTTATATTTTATTATAGTAGCTAATAAAGCAGCTAAAAACTAAAGTAAGCATACTAGGTTTAAAGGTACTTTTAAGAATTAATAAGGGGCGCTAAGTATATATCCTTTTTAATAAAACTATTTTCTTTATACTAAGCTCTTAGCTTAAATATAAACTTAACTACTTTATAAGGTTTAAGCCTTAAGTAGTAAGTATACTACTTTTAGTTAAGAAATTATAAAGGTACTTAGCGTTAGTCGTAGACGTAGAAGCAAACGAGTCTTATAACTACCTATTTTATTCTTAGATAACATAGGTTTTAGCTAAAAGAAGGCGGATGTTAAAGAGTATAGCAACATTTAAGGTAATAAAACAAACCGCTTTACTAAGGTAGTAGGTAAAGCTAAAAAGTAATTTTAGCTTATTATTATAAAGCTTTATAGCTAATAAAGTAGTACTAAACTTAAGTTAATAATTAATATTAAAGGACGACTTAAGCGAGTAAAAAGCGACTAATGTATTTACTACCCGCCTTTGCTTATAAGGACTAAAGACGTTGCTTAATAAGGCTATACTAATAGTAGAAATGTTAAATTAAGAGATACGTAAAGTAAAATCTAAAACCTTAAAATGCTAAGCAACGTTTATAACTATTCTTACGTTTTAAACCGTTAACTTAAAGCATTTATTAATTTTTTTTTATAAAGACTAAATAAGCGTTAAGTTTTTAGTACCTTTTATAAAGCTAGGTTTAGTATTATTTATATTATTATTTACGTTTACATTGTTATTTACGTTTACGCCGACGTCGTCGTCGTCGTCGTTATTATTATTGTTATTATTATTCTTATTACTATTATTATTATTATCGTCGTTATTATTCTTATAAATCGTTTTACCCTTTTTACTACTATTTTTAGTAGCGTTATTACTACTACTAGTAAGTAAGGTACTTAAGGGATTATAAGCAACCTAACCTAGTAACTAAACGACTTAGGTAGACTAGTTAGTAAAGCGTAAGGGGAGGACATAGCTATTAAAAGCCGAAGGGTTTGCTATTACTATTTTATCTACTAAGTAAAATAAGTAAAAAGTCTATTAGCGGACTATGTTATTTAACAAGTACTTTAAACCCTCTTCTTAGTCTTTCTACTTCTTTAAATATTTTATATAAAACAACTATAAATAGTTAGTCTTAAGAACTATAGTCGAAGAGTGCTAAGTTAAAGGGATAAAAGAGTATATACGCCGACTAGCTTTTAACGTAGTAAAGGGCGGATAATTATTAGTAAAAGCTAATATAAACGAAGGAAGATAACGATTAAAAACTATAATTTTAGTAGTTAACCGTCGCTTCTAAAGAGGATTAGTAGTATTATAATTTAATAACGTTAAAGAATAATACTACTCGTTAAGTAGTTTAATAGTAGTATGCCGTCGCTTTTAAAGAGGGCTAGTAAGGTTATAACTTAGTAATAAAGAAGAAGGGCGATTATTTATTAAAGGTAGTTTAAAAGAAGAACGGGGACGGTCGGCAGCTATATTTTTAGCGGTAGGCCGTCGCTTTTTAAAAGGATTAGCGGGCTTATAATCCTAAAAGGAGCTTTAGCTAAGTATAACAATATAAAAAGAAGAATAAGGTAACTAAAAGAGTAGAAAACAAGCTAAAAGAAGACAAACTTAAAAAGGCAAGAATAATATAACTAATAATAAGAAGAAAAAGTATAATAATATAAGCAAAGTTTAAGTATCCTAAAAAAGTAAACAATACGCTAAAACGCGTAGCTAAAACTAAAGTATAAATTAACGCGTTAAGCTAATATATAAAATATAAAATAAGCTAATAAAATTTAAGGATCTTATATAACATTATTATATAGTATAATACTAGCCTTAGCGTAAGGCTAAGTAGTTTATTAAATAACTAAAAAGGAGTATAAAAGGAAGCTATAAAAAATTACCTTACGTACTTTGTATAGTAAGTAGTTTATATAAGGCTTATGTACTAAGTAGGGTAATAAGCATTATATAAAGGTATAAACTTTTTTAAAGAGTTAGGTTAAACTAGTTAGAAAGGCGGTAATGTTAATTAAATAAGTAACTAACTTAGCTAAGTTTAATTAGAAATAGTATATGTTATATATATAAGTAAAGTCTAATTAGGTTTAATATAACGAAAGAGACGAAATTAAAGGCGTACTTTTAAGTAGAAAGGTTGTTTAAGTCTTTAAAACGAAAGCCGCGTATAATACGCTAGTAAAAGGTAGCTATATAAATACTAGTAAGCTATATAACGGTACTTAGTTTTTAGTATAAGTACTTAATAGTAAGATAAAAAAGGTAGTATACAAAGTATAAATATAAGTATATAAGTAATAGTAAGCCCCTTTTAAGTACTTATACGTAATAAAGCCGGGTTTAACTAATAATAAGGATATTAAAAAAAACCCTTTTAAAAATAATAGAGTTAACTAAGTAAAGTAATTAAAATAAATAAGAGAAAAGTAGTAAACTATAAAGTAAAGAGGGAAATAATAATTTCTATAAACTAGGAATATTTAGGAAAAGAGCTTAAAAAAAAACTAAGGGCATTTACCTAAAGGACGTAAAGGTAAGTAAGATTAGTAAAATAAAAAGATAAGAAAAAAAAACTAAAGGGTCTTTAAAAAGACGTATAAGGGACGGTAAGATTAGTAAACTACAACGTAAAAGGACGAGAAAAAGAAAATTAAATAGGATAAAGGGATTTAACAAATAAACGTAAAGGAAGGATAAACGAATTAGTAAAAGAAAATTAAATAAATTAGTAAAGGAAAAATAAATAACCTAGTAAAGGAGAAACAATTAAATTAGTAGAGATAAGGTAGTATAATATAAATATAACCTTATATACTATATAAGTAAAAGAAGAAGGCTTTAAGTATAGCTTACTAAACCTACCTAACAAATAACTTTATAATATATTATAGTAAACGATATAGTACTACGCATACTAGTACTAAAGGCGACGGGTAAATAAGGTAGACTACGTAGTTTATAAGGATTTTATAGTAGCTTATTTATCTTATTAAGCTAATCGTTATAGCTTAGTAAGTAGCTTAGGTAGTTAATACTAAGAAAGGGCGGTAACTTAGCTAATACTAAGGGATTATCGTTTTATATTAACATTTTATTCTATAGCCTATACTTAATTTATACCCTAAGCAACATTACTAGTAGCCTTATTAGTAAGGCTACCTAAGGAACTACCCTACTTAAGAAGAGACATAGCTAATAGCTTTATAAAGTAGGCTAAGCCCGTTTAATAGTAGTATAAAATACTAAGACTATATTTAATTAGCTAAAAGACGATAGGGTTATAAAAAGAGAAAGAGGTATTATTAAAAAGAAGTAAAGTAAACCTAAAAAGGTAGAGGTATAGCCCTTAGCGCCGTCTAAAGACCTATTTAAAAAGGTAAGATAAGTAAGAAAGGTAAGGGAAGTATAACTAGTATAGCTATAAGCTACTAATAACGAGATTAAACTACTACGTAGTAAAGGTAAGTAAGATATACGTAACCCTTTTTATATATAACTAATAAATAAATCCTAAAGAGATATTAGTAGTTAAAGCTAACTATAGTAACGACGACTATATAATGTTTAGCGTAAATTACCTAACTATACTAAAACAACTTAATCTTATTAATACGTACGTAGTAATAAGCATAAACGGCGATATTAAGATAAGAGATAGTAATAACGTAAACTTAGCCGTCTTATACCCTTTTATACTAGTAAGCTCTAAACTAATAAATAAGTACTCGTTAAGTAATAGCAAAGGTATAGTACCCGCTAGTTTACTAAACTTAGCCGTCTTACGCTCCTCCTTACTGGTAATATCTAAGTAGATAGGTAGTAAAGGTATAGTACTTACTAGTTTACTAAACCTAGCTATCCTACGCTCCTCCTTACTAGCAATATTTAAGTAAATAGGTAGCAAAGGTATAGTACCTACTAGTTTACTAAACCTAGCCGTCCTACGCTCCTCTTTACTAGCAATATTTAAGTAAATAAGTAGCGGAGGTATAGTACCCGTTAATTTACTAAACTTAGCCGTCTTATACTCCTCCTTACTAGTAATATTTAAGTAGATAGGTAGTAGAGGTATAATACCCGCTAGTTTGCTAAACTTAGCCGTCTTACGCTCCTCTTTACTAGTAATATTTAAGTAAATAAGTAGCGGAGGTATAGTACTTACTAGTCTACTAAACTTAGCCGTTTTATACTCCTTTTTACTAATAACGTCTAAGGCGACAAACATGTAATTAAGAATAAGCTTAAGGGATAGTAAGAAACGGTCGTCTCCGGCCGTTAGCTTATAAGCGGCTATTATAAAAGAAGAGCTAAGTAATACAGATATATATAACAATAGCAAAGATAGTATAAGTAAGGATTTTAACTTATTTAAGCGTATACTTAACAATAATAGCGTATATAGTAAAGGTAATTATTTTAAGCCTTAACGAAGTATAAAGGGTTATAGCTAACTTACTAGTTTTTACTAAATTAGACGATAGTTATAGTTTTTTTAAAGTTTTACTACTAAATAAGATACTTATACTATAGTAGCTAAAAGACGACAAAGTATTAAATAAGGATAGGATAGTAAGATAAGTAATAGCTTTAATATTAATTAGGCTTATTATATGTTTAAACTATATTTATAAATAAGACGCTATACTATATTAAGGAGACTACCGTAGCTACCTTACCTTAGAAGAGATATATACGCCGTTATAAATTAATAAAACGACACAAACCTTATTAAGAATTAAAGAGATAACTTAGAGTAGGTATATAAGCTTATATAGCTTAAAGCAACCTCTTAGCTATAGCGTCCTCTTTATAAAACAATTAAATCTCCCCTTTTTTATAAAGCTTTAAACTATGTTTACTAGCTAGTCTTTTAGTAGCTTAGAGTAAAAAGGCTCGTTAGTATACTTATATAAAGAAGACGTTAACTAGTGTTAGCTAGCCCTAACGGCGTATAATGTAAATAGTTTCCTTTATATAATAAACAACTTAACGGATATATATAAACTACTTAAAATTTTTATAGCGCTATAGGTTATAAAAATATTAACTAAGGGCGTATATATATATACTTTAATACGCGTTAATAAGCGTTTAAAACAAGTGTTACTCTACGTTATACTATACCTTACGCTTAGCTTTAATAAAAAGGCTATAATATATATATTCTTTCTAAAGCTTTATAAAAAAGGTAAGAAGGGAGTACTATAACTAATAAATAAGTAATTTAAAAGTTTTTATAAAGGGATATTAAAGCTAAGCGGCGAAGCTAATAAACAAACGTTTATATAGCATATAATAAGTATATATATAGTAGTAAAAGTAGTAACGTATATTATAATAAAAGTAACTAAGGCAACGTTTAAGACGTTAATAGTAACCGCTACTTATAACGAAGAGAACTTATAAAGACTATAAGAGATTATATAATAATCGCTTAACAAAAACAACCCTAGCTAACTAGCTAGCCTAAATATATTCTAAGACCTAATCTTCTTATATAACTTAAAGGACATAAAGCTAAACTACTAAGTAAGCTAAAAGGGCGCTAACCTAAAACAAAGATCGGCGTTAGCGGCTATCTAAGCTTAGTAAGACTAAAACTAAGTAGCTATGCTACCGTTCCTTTAAAAGGCGCTTAGCACACCGTTAAGCTAGCTATAAACTAAACGCTTACAACTAATCGACATTAACGCTAGCATTAAGGCTAATAATTTCGGCTATACTATATTAGCGTAAATATGCTATTAAAACAATATAGTACGGTTTATAAGCAAAGCTATAAAAGAAGCGCTATTTAGCTTAAGTAAGAAATAGTAATAACTAAGTAAGTAAGTAAAAAGCGGTAGTACTAACGTTTATAAAGGAGTAAAAGCTAGTACGCTAGTAAAGGATAAGAAACTTAGTAATAGGATAAGCGAGAGCTTAAACGGCGAAGACGACGAGGACAATAAAGATAAGGAGGACTATAAGGACAACAATATTACTAGTATCGACAATAGCTAAGCTAGCCGTAGTAAACAAAATATATAAAGGGCAACGACCGTCTTAAAAGGACTTGTTATAATATACCTCGTTAACCTACTACGTAACTACTAAACGGTTACCTACTTACTAAGGAGGATAAGCCTTATATAGTAGTATAGCTTATACTACTACTAGTTATACTTTAGGTTAAAGATAATCTTTACTTAAGCTAGGGTAAGCGCTTACTCTTATAAGAACTTTTTTAACCTTTTATATACCTTAGAAGAGTAGTAAGAGATTTATAAGGTCTCTTACTAAATCTTAAATTAAAAGAAGACTTAGAACGCTTTTAAAGCCTTAAATTAGTAAATACGTACTAACCTTAATAACATAGCTTAAAACTATAAGTAGTAGGTAAAGACCTAGATTTTAACTAAGGTAGTAAGTAAGCTAGTACTAGCTAAGGAGTCTTTTAAAGAGCTTATATAGTAGTTATAACTACTATATAAGGCGGTAAGTACTATAGGTAAGGAAGGTAGTTAACTACTAGTTTTACTCCCTTATAGATTAGCGTATTAGCTAGTAAGCGCCTATAAGTTTAACGCTTTCTTATATTACAACATTAATAAGCATATACGCTTACTTAACTATACTACTATTTAATATAGTTTTAGTACACTATACTAAGCTACTTTATTTTACGCTATTATCCTTTTAGTACTTTAGTAATTTATTTCGTTTTAAAAAAGTAGTACTACCTAACTACTAATTTAAACTCTAAAGCTAAACAAGTTTAGATTTAGAATTATAAACACTTTAAAGTAAAAAGGGTTTAGCTTTTTACTCTACATAGCGCTAAACTAGCAAAAGCTATGCATTAAAGAGAGGTTTTAAAACATTTACATACCTTAGCTATACCTTAGGAAATTTATAGCAAAACTTTAGGCTATTTAGCTAAGCAGCGACTATGTTAATATTGCTATTAAAGTAGCTATAAATATAAACATACTAAACGTAGCGTAAAAATAAGATATTATAAACCTACTTACTTATATAGTTATCTTTTAGTATAAGTATAATACTTTAAAAGCAATACTACTTAAGACTAAGTTTATAAATAAAAAGGTTAAAAGAGTAGCGTTTACTATATTAAAAATTATAAGGCTCTTTTATAAGCGGGAAGAAAAAGTTAGTACTCTCTTAAAGACGACTAAATTTAATATAAAGACCTTAATTAGGTTCTTTAACTAACTATTTAACCTAGTTTTATAAAAGGACTTTTTATTATAGTTTTCTTATAGTAAGGCCTTTATTAAAATACTAAACAAGTTAAACTATAAGGAGAAGTCTAAGTACGTTTTAAGTAAGCGGTTCTTAGTAACTCTTTATTACTAGCTTTTATATTAAGTATATTACTTTTCTTTACTAAAGCTAACATAGCTTTTTATAACTAGTAAGGGCAACTAAGGGAAATTAGATAAAAGGACTAGCTTTAAGTTACTAAGCGGAATTAAATAAAAGCATTAAAAGCTTAACATACTTACTATAGCGTCTTTAAAGGATTTACTTTAAACCTTTTATATAACTAATAACTTAGCTATAGTTAGTAAGCTACTTAGTACTATATATTTACTTTAAGATATATAAGACAAGCAACAAATTAAGAGGATAGCTAAGCTACTATACGCTAATTAAAGATGCTAATTATAGTTTAGTATAAAATAAAAGAGTTGTGTTTTAGGTTAAAACTACGAGATTTATAGTTAACTACTTAACCTAACTAAATCTTATTAGAAAAGGTATATATATAGTTAAAGTTTAATTAAGCTTTATATATTAAAATAAAAGAACTTAACGCTATGCCTTTAGTTATAAAGGTTAACTAAGTTAGTAAGACGGGATTTACGTATATAAGTATAAAGCAGCTATTTTATTATATTTATTAGTTAATAAAAAGCGTAGTAAAGAGTTTTTTTATTCTAACGCGCTAAATTTAATTAGCTCTTTTATATTATTTACATTATTATATATTTATACTATTAAGCTATTTTTAAAGTATATATAGTCTTAAATCTTTAAAGCTAAAATAAAGGCTTAAAAATTACCTACTTATACTATATCTTACCCTCTTATCTCTAACTACGTAGTACGCTTTAATAATAAAAAATAATACCTTAACCTTCTACTAAAAATTAATCTATAATAGCGCTAGATTAAGACGTAAATATAATTAAGCTAACTAAGGCGAAAGACGTAATTAATAAAATAAAGAATAAACTTACTAAAAACTTAGCTTAAATTTATTATAAGATAAATAATACGTTAGCGTAGTATACCTTAAACGAGATATTTAAGGTAGTAAAAAATAAGCTATATATAAACTATATAAATACTAGTAATACGCGCGCTAAGCTCTACGCCTTATAAAAGGTTATAGCCTAAATAGTTAATACTACTAATAACGTAGTAAACGCGTTAGTTAACAGCGACTTACCTAACACACTTATACTTAAAAAGGCAAAGGCTAAGGATAAAGCGTTAACTATAATAGTAGCTTATAATAGCGAATCTAAGGCTAGCAAGGCTCCGGCGACTACGGATAGCAACGACGAAAACTACGAGAGCGAAGCGCGTAAAGTAGCGCTTAATATATAAGGCGACTACTAAGGTAACGGCGACGACAGCGATAACGAGGACAAAAGAGTAGTAGTACCTTTGTCTAAGTAGAAAGCTACGTTAAAAAAGTTTAGACGCCCTTAAAAAATTAAGCGGTTTAAGTAGCTAAAGTCTAAGCTACTTAAGTAGCTAAAGTAAGATATAAACGTAGTAGTAATATAGCTATATAAGCGAGTCTAAGGCACTAGCTAAGTAATAATTACCTAAAAAGACACTAAGCAATTTTATACCTTAGTAATATAGCGCGTTTTTTATAAAACTAATTATAGCTTAATTAATAATATTATATAAGAGACTTTAAACGTAAGCGCCGGTATTAGGATAGTAAGCGCCGTAGCTTTAAGTTATAAGTAGGTTACTTAGTAGCTACGTAACTAAGAGTTTAATAATAAGATAGCGGATTTTATAACCTAATAAGAGGAGATAGCCCTATATAAGGGGCTTTATAGCGGCTTAGCGTAGCTCCTTATACTCGCTTATAAGGTCGAAGTCGTTTAGCAAATAAACCGACTTATATAGCCGAAGAGGCGATAATAAACGCTAAAACTATTAAAGAGACATAAGATTATACCTAAATAAGGCGTAGCTATACGTAATTATATTATTAAGTTCCTTATTAGCTAGCTTAGCCTAAAAAACAATAAGGCGTTCTTTAATTTTATTTAAGCTTAGCGGCTAGTAGCTAACGTAGTAAAATGCTTTAAGTATAGCGCGCTACTATTCTTTAAAGGTAGCCTAAAGAGGGCGGCGGAGTAGCTAGCTATAGCGTTTAGCTAAGGCTCTAAGAGTAAGCAGCGTTTACCTACCCTTTTAAAGGTAGCTTAAGAACTCTACCTAAGTATTTAATAAATTTATACTTAAGTAGCTTTAAGCGTAGTATAGCTAATTCTATTAAACGTAGATTTAGCTATAGCCTTATATATTAACTTAACGTAAAAAGGGTTTTAAATAAACGTTATAACGCTAACCCTTAAAGATAAGCTTACCCTATTTAGCCCGTCTTATAAGGCAATAATACTACTTAGCAAACACATTATTTTAAAAGACGAAGAAGCTACGGCGGAGATAAAGGCCGATTTAAATAAGGAAGGGGACGTAGTATTTTTAAAGGAGGAGTAAGCAAACACTACGGATAAAGACGCTATAAAGCGTACTACTATATTATTACTTACCGATTATAAGCTAAAAAGTAATAATATAAACTAGTTAATTAATGCCTTATTATTATTAAGCGTAATATAGTTAGGGTTGACGCTATACTAATAAAAGAGGGAGGTATAAATCTTTCTTTAAGAGGCTAAGTAGCTTTAGTAGTACTAGTATGCTAGGTAGCATCGTTTAAAGGCATAAAGACTCCCTTTATAAGTATAACTAAACTAAATAAAAGAGAGGCAAAGTATATATATAATATTAATAGTATAAAGTAGTAATTCTTTAACTAATATAACTAAATTAAATTAAAAATAGAATAGTATAATATATATAAGTAAAGTTTAATTAAGTTTAATATACTAAAACAAAATAATATTACGCCGTCTCTTTTACTATAAACGCTAAAATACTATATAAAATCTAATTTATAGTAGGAAGGTTAGTTTATAAAACGAGAGCTACGTATACTATTAAGCGTAATTATATTATATAGGAAGTTACTACGTTTATAAGCTTTACTAACGATCTTTATAGCTTCCTTCTTATAAATAAAAACCTAATTATATTAGTAAGAATTAAAGTAGAGAGTAAGGTAAATCTTAAGTAAAATGCTATAATAAAATATTTTTTTTTAAAAAAACAACTACGTATAAAATTAAAAAGTAAAAAAAAAACAAACACCTTTATATAAGATATAAAATAAAAGGTTTTTATATAAAATCGTAAGAAATAATTAAAAAAGCAAAGCGCTTTACTTAGTAGATTACTATATAAAAATATTTTTATAAAAAAAAAAACTACGTATAAAATTAAAAAGCAAAAAAAAAAGGTCTTTATATAAAATCGTAAGAAATAATTAAAAAAGTAGGGCGCTTTACTTAGTAGATTACTATATAAAAATATTTTTATAAAAAAAAAAACTACGTACGGAATTAAAAAGCAAAAAAAAAAGGTTTTTATATAAAATTGTAAGAAATAATTAAAAAAGCAAGGCGCTCTACTTAGTAGTGTTATATAATTATACTACGTAAAAGGTACGTACTATTAATACGTAATAATAATAGTATAATTAGGCTACGCCTACTCTACTTAGGATTACCCTTTCTATACTCTTAAGCTAATAGGTTATTAGCCTAGCGCCTCTTAACTAGCATTATAAAGACTCTAAAACTTCGATTTTAACTATATCCTAGTCGCTAGTAACGATAACTAATTTTATCCGATTTTAGTCGTTAATTTAGCTATCTATAGCTACTTTTAGCCTTTTAAGGTATTATCTTTCTATTTATTAACTAAACTATACGTCTTACTCTTACCTATTATAATAACCGTCTTAAACTACCCCTTTACTATATAAACTCTATATTTAAAAGGTAAGACGATTTAAAAGCTATACTTTAAAACGCTAATAAGCAGCGTAAAAAAGCGGTATTATAATTACTATTACTATTTAACTAAAGACGTTACTAATAATAACTATAAATACCTACCGTCGTAGCTTATAAGCCTTTAAAGGTAAACTAAAAAGCCTACCGTTGTCCTTACGCTATATTAAAGCTAATTAACGCTATTAAAAAGACCGATCTTAACTTCTCTTCCCTTAAAAACGCTTTTATAAGCTATAAATCCTGTAAACAAAAAGTAGTAATCAACGTTAAATTATAAAACCGTTAGCAACGTTAAACCTTTAAGTTTGTTAACTACGTAGATTACTAACTAATCTTTAGTACTAATCTTTAGCTTCTAAGCTAAGCTTACGCTATCCTTATTATAGCTATTAAGCATTAACATTAGCATTCCTATAATTAAAGGCGGTAAAAATTAAAGACTACGCTAAGTTTACGTCTCTTAACGCACGTTTATTTATAAACTCCTTATTAAATAAACCTATTAGCTAAATAAGTCGAAATCGCTTTAATTACTAATACTAAGACCGTTATAAAGAAGCCTAATAATATCTCCTTATTTAAAACGTAGGCCTTTTAACACCTAACTAGTAAGCTAATTTACGCGTAGTTTATAATACGCTTAAATCTCGCTTATCCTATTTACTAGTATATAAAAGTTATGTTTACGCTTTTAAAAGATTACTATAAGTCCGCTTATAAAATGCTATAATACCTTAATAATAAGGCGGAGTACGTTTATATTATCGCCGGCGCGCCCGTCGCCTAAGTAGCTAAAAAGACTTTAATCGTTTATACTTCTATAATAAATACTAAATACGTTACGGCCTTCGCCGCTAGTTAATACGTAGTTTAGATTTATAACTTCCTTTTTAAACTTAACGTCGACGTTAAAGTCGTCTATTACGTCGATAACCGTAGTATAACTACCCTTACCTTAGTAAACGAATCTAAGGCTAAGACAAAGCATACCGCTATATAATATTACTAATTACAAAACTTAATTAGTAGTAGCTAAATTACTATTTAACACGTCCTAACTAGTAATAATTTAGCAAACATTTTAATAAAGCTAGCTACTTACGTAATAACTAAACGACTACTCCCTAAGTTGCTAAAAGCGGCCTTAAAAGGGAGCTTAACATAAAGCCTTTAAAGCTACGTCTTTTTACGTGTTAGTTACGTTATTTATCCTTTTAGTTATACTCCTTACTAATACGTAACTAAGTAACTAACGAAACTATTAAATCTTATTAATTTAAAGCTTAAGGAAGTGTTATATAATTATATTACGTAAGAGGTAGACTATTAGTACGTAACTATAATAGTGTATTACGCCCTTACCTACTTTATTACGCCTTTACTAACTTTACTTAAGATTAATTAAATTTATACCTTTTTATACTCTTAATTTAATAGGTAGATTACTATATAAAAATAATAGTTATATATAGAATTATAAATAATAAATAAAACTACGTATAAAATTATAAAACATAAGTACTATAAATGCCTTATAAATTAAGTAATTCTATAAACAAAGTACGTAGGTAAGTAAGGATAGTAAGGCCTTAAAGTTTAAGTATTTACGTCTACTATTAGTATTAAGCATTATTAGGTAACCTATTTTTTTTTTACTATTTTTTTTTCGCTATTTTTTTTCGCTACTTTTTTTTCTACTAAAGCTAACCGCTAATACTAAATTTAAACTAAATTAAATTTACCTTAGCCTCTCCTCTTACTTTTCTTCTTTCTTTATATGTTTTTAAGATTTAATAATTAGCGCGTTTTTATTTATAAAAACAAGCTAAAAAGTAGTTAAATCTTCTTATTAGCAAAAGCCTTAAGACCCTTATAGTATAATACTAGTAAGATTTTAAAAAGAAGAAGTAAATAGCTAATAAAGGTATACGTAAGCGTATAAACGAGATAAGCCTTTGCCTACGTTTATTTAGTAGGGCTTATTTAAATAGCTAATAAATTACTTAAACGAAAACAGTATATAAGAGGTAGTAAATATACTAAACTTAGTTAGTTAGTCGGCGACTATATAAGTATTAGTCTAAGACGCTAACACCTATAATACAATCGTTTACAACTAGTTAAAGGTTATAGTAATATAAAAGTATAACCTATTTAAGAGGGAAGACCGTTAACCGTAGTAAACGCTTTACTACCTTATAAAGGCAAAGTACTACGAAAGTATAATAGCGGCTATTAGCTATACGCATAAAACGTTTTTATAGCTAAAGGCGTTAAACGGCGGGGGGAATACATTTTATATCCCTTTATTTTAGTACTTTATAGCTATTACTAACTATGTTAGTAAAGCTAAAGGCTTAGTTTAGTAAGGGGATAAACCTTTAGCCTAGCTTAAGTTAACTTTTGTCCGCTACTAATTAAGTAAGGCGTCGCCTTTACTAAAGAGCGGTTTAATTAAGCTACTATTACTAAATACAACGGGTAACCGCGACGTAAGTAGTACTATTAGTATAGACTACTCCTACTTATATATAAGGAACGCACGATTAAGAGAATGCTAATAAAAACAAGACTTATAAAACAAGCCGTAGGTTAACACTTACCTTAAGTATAATTAAGGTGTAGTTGCTACTAAAAGCGGGGATAACTATAAAAGGCTTAATATAAAGGTTAACAAAGACGTAAATATAGTAGTACTTAATACAAAGGTCGATAAAAACGTAGATATAGTAGTACTTAATATAAAGATTAATAAAAACGTAAATGTAGTAGAGAATAGTAATAAATAAATAAAATAAGTAGCGAACTAAGATACGCTAATTCTATTAGTAGAGAAAGACAACGCAAAGGTTAATTAAGGGTATAAAAGTAGTAATAACTATAAGGACGGTAAGCTCCTTTATATTACCTTAACGTTAGTAGCTAACGTAATAATAGCTATAGTTAATCTTACTACTTCTCCCTTACTAAAGCAGCTTATTAACTATGTAGCTATAAACTAATTTAAGTAAACCGCTCTTATTAACCTAATAACTAATAATAGCGAGGCTAAACATAATACATATAGCGAAGTTAGGGAGGAGTAAGTAGGGTAGCCTAACGTAATAGGTAAAACGGAGATATAGCGCTAAGCCTACGAATTTTTTAAAAAAGAGGTAGCTAACGTAGGACTATAAGCCCTTTACTACATTAAAAGGCTTATAGTTAGCCTACGCCCTTACTAACTATAAGCCGTTTATTAAACCTTTACGTCGCGGTTAATAATAGGATTTTATAAAACTTTAAATATAAATATAATAAGTATAGGAAAGACGGTAAAGGCGGTAATAGTAGCTATCTTAGCTACGGTTTATAAAAACGTAGTAGACGAGGTATAAGCAAAGTAAAGCGGCTAAGTTAAGGCTACTAACAAAGTAAGCTACTATTAGCACCTACTACCTTTAAAGGGATAGCTTAGTCGTTTTTAGTATAATAAGCTTATTAACTACTAAACCTACCTATTAAACGAATTAAACCGTAGATTCGTCTACTTATACGTACTTAGCGTAGTTATAAACCTCGCTTTATAAAACGACGGACGAGACGCTATTAGTAGTAGCGTAGCTTTTATCGTCTTACTTAGTATTATTACGTAGTAAATTAACTAGCTTATTAAATACGTCGATAGTAACCTTTTAATTCCTAAAACGTAGATACCGCTCTTTAAGATCGTCGTAGCTAGGAACTTACTAAGTAATTAGTTATAAGAATCTTAAGCGGGACGCGTCTTTATTATATTAGTAAGTACTAAGATCCTAATTTAAATACTTAAAATTACCTTAGTTGTTAATATAGTTAACGGCACCTAGTTTTACCTTTAGACGTCTAAGCTTATTCCGCTAATTATTATTTTAGCTTTATCTACTTTAATAAGCTTAAGCCTTACGCGCTAGTAGTAAACTAAAATAAGTATGCTAACGGCTACTTCGGTATTACGGGCTTATTACTACTTTACATAGCCTAAAACGGGCGGCTAGCTAAGGAGCTATAAAAAGGTAGTAAAGCGTAGCTAAAACCTTAATACGTAAATTAACCTAGTAAACGATATTAATAACTAGCTTTAGTTACTAGTATTCTTACTATAGCTGTTGCTTATAGTAGTAAATAAGGTTTATTAGTATAAGAACTTTAATATAAACGTTTAGTCCGTAGTACGCTATTTTATCTAACGCTTTAGTATAGTAGTTTTTATCCTTAGCCTTAGTAGCATACTAGTAGCTAAAGGCCCTTATAACATTACTACTTTAGTAGATATTCTTACCTAAGACGTACTATAGCACTAGCTTAACGGCAGCTCTTAGTAGTAAAGCAACGTTTACGCTAAAGAGAATAAACTTACAAAAGATTATAACTCTTAAATTAGCTTTACTAATAAGCTACGTAGGCTTAGAGATAGACTAGGACGCGTAACGGGCGAAGAAGAGATTATAACATTAATGCGTAGTACTAAGTAAGCTAGCAACAAAGCGGCGGTATAGCGCAACAAGGTACTACTACACATTTCGTTTAGTCGTAGCCTTAAGTATTACTTTACTAAGTACCCTAAGCTAATCCTTACTATAAAATTACCGGAGCCTAAGCAAAGGGACGTGCCTTTAGTAAATAACAAAACCTAAGATTTTTTTATACGGCTCGTAGTATAGTCGCTACTCTACTACTATATTTTATATAAAGCTAACTAAAATAAAAAGCTGTATAACGACGACGAAGCCCTTTTATTTATATTATTATAAATTATCTAACATAGTTAAATGTTTATAAAGTACTATTAAGCTTTGCTTTATATAGTTTTCCTTAGCTTAGTTAGTAAGTTACCTAAGGATAACGAAGACTTAAGCGCTATAGCTCTCTTTAACGTTAGTATAAACGTAACGGCCTACGCTATTTAAATTAATAGTACTAACTATACCCGTTCTTTATTTTATTAATAGCTCGACGACTTACTTTATAAAAGTACTAAGTTTAAAAAGCTTGCTATTATAGTAAAGGTAATGCTATAAGACTAATCGACGTAGCTTATAGCGGACGACTTAAATAATAAGATTAAAGTTCTTAAGTATATAGTCGTTTTCTACTACTACCTTTTTATAGCCTATATTATTTACCTTAGGCTATATAAACGATTTTAAAAGCGCGTAACCGTTAAATAAGCCTTAGCTATAAACGGGGTTACTCTTAAGGACTAAGTTCTTACTAATCTATATATTTAACAGCCTTTAAGCGTAGTAAATATAGTACGTAAGTAAGATAAAGGTAGCTATATTATTGTTATAACTAACGTACTAGCTATAGCGGTAAAGTTAACGTAAGCTACGTATACCGTTATAATAAAGCCTTTTAGTAATTTATAGTAAGAGGAGTAAGCATTCTCTTACGTTTACTAGCTAGGTTAAACTAAGTAAATACGCCTTTATAAGATTATTTACTTAAGAAACCTACTAAAGCGTATAATACTCTTATAATAAGCGGTAAAGGAGACGGGTGCTTAGGGAGATAATACTATAAAGGAGCTAATCGCCGACCTAACTAATTAGTATAATTAAAGGAGGTTAAGACGGAAGTAGTACCCTAAAGTTTGTTTATAATTATATTAATAACTACGTACTAAGGCGCAGAATAAGGGAATTAGCTAATAGCACTATAGTAAAAACAATATAATAAAAACGTATAGCTACTAATAAAATAATAAATTAATGTAAGCGCGTAAAAAGAGTAAGTAAAAAGTGCGTATAATTTACGTATAAGTAGCGTAGCTAGCTTTACGCGTTAATAAAGAGGCCGGAGGCTTTCGTTAAACGTAGTATTTTTTATATGCTAAAATTATAATACGCTTTTATAAGAGGTACCTTAAAAGTATAGGAATTAGGTAGGTAGTAGTTGCTTTTTTATATATATATAGTAGTAGTAGTTTTTATTCTAAGTAAGAACTAATTTAACTATAGCTTACTTAATAAAGTATATATATATTATATAATAACTAATAAATAGCATTGTTAATTACTACTACTATAGTATATACCCGTCCGTCTATAACGTAAATTAAGTACTAGTATAGCTATAGGGTCGTACTAAAGACGTAAGCCGCGTATAGGATAAACGCTACCCTTACGCTACGCCTCTTTATATAACTTTAGCTTATAACTTCGACTATACTAGCAACCCTTAGCGTATTATAAAGAGACGAAGACAAACGTTTATAAGCTAAAAGGGGGATTTTATAGCGAACCGTACTAAGCTATAATACTAAACGGTTTACTATTTAATAAATATAGTAAAAACAACGTAGCTACCTCTTACTTACAACCGTAGCTTTAGTATTATTTAAATAATAAAAAATGTCGCTAAAAAGCACGTTTAGTTATTTCGCTAAATCTAATTAAATACCCTTATAAAGAAATACGTTATAATCGTCTACTTACCGTCTTATATAGTAGCTTATATAAATACCTATAATATAAGGCATTAAAATAATTAGGCTAAACTTAAACATTAAGCTAAACTACGCGTAACGTAGTTTAGTAATAATCGTTAATTATACGAATATACTACTAAATCCTTATAAAGGCCTCGCCTTTACTAAATTACGCTATACTAAGCTTACGTAGCATAATAAAGGATTACTACTATTATACTAGCATAGTAAGTATAAGCCTTAATAAGACGGTTAGCTAGCTACTAAGAGCGTATATAGACTAAACGCTATACTTATAGGTAAATATATAATAGAATACTACTTATAGCCTTATATAAAAGCTTATAAATACCTTATATATTAGGTATAAACTTTATTTAAGGCTAAAACATAATAATAATAGTTTATACAAAATATAGCCTAGTAACTATAAATAAATAATAAGGGCCGTAAACCCTCTTTACCTAAAAGTAAATAAAAGCGTCCTTTATTAATAATATACTTAAGCGCGTCGACCTAGCTAGGCTACTATTTACGGTTACAACCGCTTATAATGTAATTAATATACGGTTAAGCGCTACGCTATACTAAGACGAGTACCGCCCGCTAACTATAACGCGCACCGGGTATTCCCGACTATAATATCCTTATTAGCCCTCCTAAGGCTTAGTAAAAGATAATTAGTAATGCTATTACGTAGCCGGTAGCCCTAGCCCTAAGACTAGCTATTTACGCGTCGTAGCTAGGTAGTTTATACAAAGTATAGCGCCGCTACCCCTTATAAACGCTATAAACTACTACTACTACTACTACTACTACTATTACTACTATTACTATAGCTACTACTAGTATAATAGCTAGCGTAAGCGGCCCTAGCCTCTTATCGCCTCGTCCGCTGTCGACGTTAACTAGCTTACCGTTTTAATAAAACGGCATTTTTAAGATAAGCCTATAGCGGACGGTTGTCTTAATAAGCATAGTTACCGAGTAGTAAAGAGAGGAGCGGCTAAAGGACCTACGGCTAAAGTAGTAAGAGGCGTAGTAAAAGCTTAAACTACGGCCGTTAAAGCAACGGCTAACCCTTATTATTAAGCTCGTCGCTAAATAGCCGTATTACGTTGCTAATAGTAACGACGACGTAACTATAAAGGGTAACTAAGAAGGTAGGTTGCTTAAAATAGCGTTATAATCTTTTAGTTTTTAATTTAAGCTGCTTTTGCTTATATAAATTAATATACGTAAAGACGAGCTAGCTACTTATATAAATACTAATAACTTTAAATCTTTATATTAACCTTACCTTTACTAAACTACGCTATTTATACTAATTTAATATACTAAAATAGTATTTATTTTTACTACCCCTTTATATATAGTCCTTTTAAATAAAACGGTTAATTAGCTACTAAGTAAGCGTATAAAGTAAACGCTATAAGACTTTAAACTTAACGACATTTTTTACGTATAGTAAAAAGGATAAATAACGAAATTTACTACGTATAACTTTTATACGTAGGAGATCGCTCTACTATATAATAAAATATCTTACGTATATAACTATAACTCTTATTTATATATAGCTAATAAGAGGGTTAGCTATACGTAAGTAAGCGTTATAGTCGCCTTAGAATCTAGTAGCTTACGACGCTATAAGTACGTTATAGCTATTCTTACCCTTACTACGTTCTTATACTTATAAACTATTACGTAAAATACTACTACTACTTATTATATAGGATGCTACTACTACTTAAAGTATAGAATACTACTACCGCTTATTATATAAAATACTATTACCGCTTATTATATAAGAAGCTATTACCGCCTACTATATAGGATACTACTACTTATTATACGCTTATATATAGGCTGCCTTTATTATATCGAGCTTTAGCTAAAGTAGTAAACTTAAAACCTACTTTTTTAACTATTACTAAAAGACGGTATAATGTAGTTTCTTAGTACTTTAACTTATTAAACTAAATCTTATTTATATTAAGGACCTCCTCTTCGCCTTATTATCGATTATTACTACTAATACTAGTTACGTAAGCTCTTTATACATAGCTAGTTCCCTATTATAATTATAAATAAGACTAGTAATAGAGTAAAGCTACTAAAAAGGTTTTAATTTATTATAAAGTCTACGCTAGCGCTAAGCGTTAAAGCTACTAAAGATAGTTTTTATAGCGATTACGTATATAGTAGTAGCAAAGACTAAGTATAGTAAATATAAGTGCTTATATTAAAGAGGCACTTATATTTACTATACTTAGTCTTTATAAATATAGCAAATGTAAGTACTTAAAAAGGTACTTACATTTGCTATACTTAGTCTTTGCCGTAGCAAAGACTAGAAGCAATAGTAAGAGTAATAGTTATAGCTACTTTAGTAAACTAGCGCTATACTAACGTTACTTTAGCTTACTATAAAAAGGTTTACCTTTTCGCCTTAAACAAGTTTTTAAATCTAAACTCCTTTAACTACCGCTTCGCTAGCTTACTACTAAAAGTCGACGGCGAATTTTCCTTTAGTCTTACTCGCTTCGTTAATTACTTATACAACTTAAATATACGCATCTTTACCTACGTTAGTAATTATACTAATAAGTATATTTATTATCTCGCGCTATTTACTACGCGTAATATTCTTATAAGTACTAAACTTATATTTAACTATATTAATAGTTTAAAAGACATAAACTCTAATATACTAGATTTAATCTAATAAGAGGATATAACGTAGTACCTTTATAAGAGTAATAATTACCGGTTGTATTTATAGTAGGGAAGTTGTTTTAAAATATTCTATAGAGTAAAAGTATAGCTAGTAAGCCTACTACGCTACCCTAATCCTTGCCTTCTTAGAATTACATCTTACCTAAAAGGGTAATCCTTTAACTAGATTTATAATTCGGTACTAAATATTATAGTAACTAAGGAAGTATAGTAATTAAGCGGATATTTAGCCTTTTTTTATATACTTAAGGTAATAGTAGTAAGGGTATAAAACTACGCCGCTAGTTTATCTTATATAGTTAGTAAATTCTAACATAACTTAGCTTAGCTTAATTTAATACTTTAATAGTATATATAAGTAAAATCTAATTAAACTTAATACGCTAAAACGGAAAAACTTAACATAGCGTCTTTAGTTATAAAGGTTAGTTTAAAGAAGTAAAATAAGAGCTATATACGTAAGTATAAGGCGGCTATGTTATACCCTTATTACAACCTTTATAATAAAAGGCAAAGTATTAAATACTAATTAAGGCATATAGCTACTTAGCGTTTTATAAAGTAGAGTTAATTAAGAAATAAAGAGAATAAAAAGGAAAGAAAGTAAAAACAAATTAAACTTCTACCTTATAGCGCATATTAATTAGCTTCCTAATAGTAGGAACTCTCCCTATACGCTTAGTGTAATAAAGGCACAGGCTCTTAATAAAAGAGGAAAAAAAGAGAAAAAAAAACTAAAAACAATTACTTCCTATATCCGTCCTCCCGTCTTTAGTTAAGGGCTAAGTTTAAAAGTAGTAAGAATCTGCACTTATAAGCGTCGTCTTATTTTCCCTATCCTATTTATTTAAGGGCTTAGTTTAGTTTAATAGCACTTATTAGCGATATATAGTAGGGTACTATAAGGCGTACCTTATAGCTAGGCGGATTAGCCTAGGTTTAATTATAGTACTAGGCTTACGCCTTCCCTACTACTTGCTTTCGTATACTTTAAAACCCTTTTATAAAGCTTTTCTAAAGTATCCTCTAAGGAGTTTTTAAAGGGCTAACGACGGCTTTCTTTTAACTAGCCTTTACTACTATAACCGCGTCTTTATTACCCTCCTTTATTAGCCCTTCGCTATTATCGTCGCTTATGTTAGGAATTAGCTTTAGCGCCGCCTTTTAAGCCTAGTTAAGCTCCTTCTCTTCGACGATTATAAGGGTTGCCGTTAAATCTCTTATCTTACTAGCCGCCTTATAAAGTATTTTATTTAGCTATTACTAGATTTTAGCGGCCTTAACCTTGCTTAATCCTTCCTTATACGCTATTATATTTAAAAGCTAGTTAGCCTTTTTATTAGCTACCGTAGCCCTTATATAAGCAGCCCTTTTCGTTCTTTTATTAAGTCTAAGCAAGGTTAGCTAAACAAAGGGTTTATAAAGAAAACCCGCCGTCTTAGCCCCTTCTTCGCTACTCTTATAGTCCTCCCTTTCGTTATTATACTTATACCCTTCGACAATGTCCTTTTAATTAAAGAGTAAGGGGGTTTTATACTTTTCTAAGGCAGCTACTAGCGTATAGTAATACTTATAGTAGGTATAGCTTATAACCCTTTCCTTTACCTAGTTTTTAAATAAAGCGCCCGCTTCCTCGCTAATCTACGTATTAAAGCTAATTATAGTATTACTTCCCTTATATATAATCGTAGGTTTAGCGCATACCTTCCTATTATTAGCGAACTACTCTATTTAATTAGTAGCTAGCTACTAAAGCTAATTAAGCCCCTTTACCTTAGTGCTACTACACTTATTTAAGACGACAGCATTGTTTTAGCGGTAGTTAAGGAGCTACCCTAACTATTCCTTAATTATAAGGCTCTTTAATACCTATAGCGGCGAGAAATTTATATATCTTAACTTTGCTTAAATTTATACAACTTATTTAGCTTTTATTTAAATTAGTTTCTTACCCTTATTGTTTAGCGTCCTAAGGACCGGTATAAGAAGTGTGTAATAGCGCGACAGCGCTTAGTCGCTTAGCCTAGTTAGATTAGAAATAAACGGTTTTTAAAAGAAAACTTAAATATACTTAAGAACGTATAAACTATAAAAGAAGTCGTTAGGCTATTAAGTAATTTAAACTTCCTTATACTCGTACTCGTTGTTTAGCTAAATTAGTTAGTTTAAAGTAAGGAAGTTTATAAATAGCACTTATATATTCTTATAAGGTATTAAGATCTTACTATTATACTAGTAAATTTTATAAGCCTTTTAATTAGTTATTACTAAAATCTAGTAGTAGCCTTTAATGTTAATAAAGAATATAAAGAAGCGTTTCCTTACGTACTTTGTATTATTATTGCTTTATAAAGGTTAGATTTAATTAGTTATATAAGTACTAATAGTTAGGAACTATACTAGGCTAAGTATATTTTAAAGGGCTAAAATTATCTTTATAACGATTTACTAATTAAATAGCTAGGCCTTGTTAATAAAACTACCCTTTAGGTTAAATAGGTTTATAATATAGTTTACGTAAGCAAACCTAAAAATACTTAGGTTTAGCTACTCTTACGCGCCTTTTGTATTAACTCTAAGGAAGTCTTATTTTATAGTTACTACTATAGCTAATTTAAAGAGCGTTATTAAGTAAAAAGCTAGCTAGCTACGTATAACCTACTTAAATACTTAGTAAGGATATTTAATTTAGTACGTAAACTACTTAGTTATAAAAAACCTTCCGTCTTATCTTATAAGCTAGTTTAGGTCCTTAGCGTCCTTAAGCGCGCTCCTTATCTTGCTTATACGGCTTTTACAGCTTTTAAGGCTCGAGCTTTAAATAAAGCTGTATTAAGACATTATTATAAGCTATAAATAAATTCTAATTAGTTTACTAAAGGGAGGTAATTTAAGAGAGAAGAGTAAAGAGAAGTAGTAGTAGTAATATTTATATATAAAATTTAGGTAAGGGACTTATTAATTACTTAAGTTATTAGTCTTTTATTACTTACTAAAAGAAAGGGAGTATAAGAGTTATTTAAAGACAAGGTCTTTAAATAGGTAATTAAGGCTTTATTTATAATTAGTACTTATTTAAGAAATAAGGCTAGCTTTAAGCAAAATAAATACTCGTTGCCTTTATCTTCCTTTTATAGTCTCTTTCTTTATTATTTCTACACCCTTTTTTAATTTAGCTTACTTCTCGTTATTAGCTATTCTTAACTTATTTTTTAATAATTATAAATTCTAACCTAATTACCCTTATATAAGGTAAAGAGAGGTTGCTATAGCTCTTACTAGCTTTAGTAAGTAGTTTTTATATAGTAGCAGTATATAGCGTACTATGTATAGTTAATACTAATTATATTTTTTGCTTTTTTTAAGCAGTTGCTATCGTCCTAAAAGCCTTTAACTAGATCGTCTTTACGCCGCTAGTAGTCTTTGCTTAAGCTAGTTTTACTCTTCCTTAGCCTTAATAGCACGAGGTCTTGTATTTACGCAACCCTATAGTTTTTAATCTAATTTAGAATCGCTATTCTCTTACGAAAATATGCTTAGCATTACCTTACTTTTTACTAATAAAAAAAAAATCGTCTAAATTATTATTAGCTAGTAAAATATAGAATAAATTAACGATTCTAACTATATACTTTTTATTATATTCTAAGAAGTAGTTGTTTTATAATAATTT
>JADHKK010000045.1:0-70194 GCA_019925535.1 Leptographium radiaticola | reverse complement strand
CTCTTTTCATGTACTTAAGGTGTTGGTAGTAAGGGTGCAGAACTGCGCCGCTGGCTTCTCTTGCTTAGTCAGTGAATTCCACATATTACTCAGTCAGACCAATTTGACAGTACATTGCAGTCTAGTGGCCTTTCCCATCTCTAAACGTGGTATGATCAGCAAGAACGGATCTAAACGATGGTTGTGAAACTGCGCCTAAAGTGTGCATAAAACGGTGCATAAAAAGGTGCAACTTTATCCACAAGGTGACGCTATCCCTGTAGTTCACGACACCAGTTTAGAAGAACATAAGGCATTCAAACTCTACTCTGAAGTCTGAAGTCTGCGTCGGGTTACATCAAAGTGTTCTTCCGACCGAACTTCCAAGAGCGAATGTAAACCCGAAACGGGAGTGTCCAAAGATTGTCCTTCACGAAGATGACCTCCCAGCAATGGAAACGATCACATATATTCTTCACTACCGGATTACGGACTATACAACAAGTTATTGACTAGGGTTGTAGGCTACGTCGTGCTTAATCGCGACAAGTATGACTGTGTGAAGGCTCTTTGGCCGTGGGACTCACGATGGTCCAGCTCACATGACGATTGCACGAGCGTCGCCAACCTGGGATTTATTCCTGCCGCAGTCTACTTCGTCCGTCCACCTTGGCCATTTCAGGACATATCGGCTCGTTTGGCGCGGTAAGCAGGGGAAAATGTACACTCAGTCTGGGCCAATAAAGACTTGATGCTCCGTCTCCCGCAAAAATCAGGGTACAAGAATCTCCAACGGGAACACCGTTTGGTAGCACAACCCAAACTCAAACTAACAGACTGGTAGATACACTAAAGAAACAGGTTTACGAGTGATTAACAAACTACAACTAGAGTTCCAGCTGGTCGAAGTAGTGCTAAGACTACGCCTTAGAGGCTACATGATGGACGGGCAAATCTGTTTGATCGACGAGATGATTTTTTCGGATGCAATAAGAACGTGGCACTCTTTTTAACATAGTAAAAGCTTACTGCACGAGCCATTCCCGGGTCGCCGAGTACTTCGCTATTATGCAAGGGGCAGGAAAGAACGGGAAGGCCAAGTGCGCATTTTATCAAGTATATATTAAAAGAATAATGGCACGGATTTAATATTGACGTGGCATTACATCCACAATGCCTGTTTGTTACTGATATCCTCCCTCTCTTCCTACAAAAGGTAGTGCAGATGTAAAGAGCATCTATTTCCATTTCCATGGTAAGGTGCATAGTCGGTGCGACGAGGGCCAAATGGGCAGAAGGAATCTCGACCTGCACCTTTCCCGTGGCAATAGTTCGTCCAATAGGTGTATGAGGGAAGGCGGCGTGTGCATGCTCGACCAGCCCATTATTGAAATCTCTATTACGTGCATGTTTGGTGTGTGTTTTTGTAAGGCGTACATAGTTGTGTTAAATTAGGGAAATCAAGATGACCAACAAAACTTCACAAATTCACCAAATTGAATAAGTGCGTGTTAGTCATAACCTGAAAACCCACTTGAACTGTGCTCGATGTTCTACCTACAATCCTAGTCATCGTCCTCTCTCCTTATTCTCTCGTCCGCCACCAACATAATCTCGTCTTCCTTGTAAGACGATTCGCTAAAATCGGCAATGTCTCTATATTCACATTAACGATCTCCCCTTGGCCGTCTTATGAAATACTGTCGTATTTTGATGATTCACGAGCGAGTTGCTGTACGACCCGGCCATTCGCCCGTAAATATTCTCTGCAAGCTGAGTGACAAGGTTCGAGAGCTGATCATACCGCTGTCTAGTGCATTAGGGGAAGGACTTACTTGCCGGTCATGTACTCTAAACACACTCTACCTTAGCCTTTCCATGCTCGGCCAAAGAACAGAGGGAAGCTTCCCCTTCTACATAAAGTACTGCAGTTATGGGCCTTTTCGGTCAATAAAGAATTCCTGTTTGAATTCAGTTATTATGGACCGAGTAAGCTGAGCCGAGGTTAGCTGAAACTAAGTAAAGTCTAGATGACGCTGAATTTTCCCTGAAGAAAAGCTACATTGTGTTATGTAAGGAAGTGGGCTTAGGCGCCCAGATCGGGTGATGGGTGATGGTACTGGTACCGGTGGCTCCCCCACCGCCCCCTACTGCTTGAAGGATGGATGGATGGCAAAACTGATAAATTTTGGTGGTTTCTCCCCGGAAAGGCCAAAATGTCCGCTAAGGATCTTGGAGGGTCCCATGACCTCCCTGCATCAGTACGGAACTCTCCGTACACTAATTCTCAACGGCAGCCCCTGAACTGGTGGGAATGAGCTAAAACCCCATCATATATCCAACTACTCCGGAAGTAATAAAGTAATATGCTCCACTCTTGAAACATCCGCGTGTAAAAGCGGGCGGATATCCTTATTGTTTTCAGTCATCCTCTATTTACCGAGTCATTGCAGTTATTGCCGTCCTTCTTTCAACATGTTAAAAGCCTCGGAGTCGTTCGAGGCGCCTCAAAAGGTTGCCTTCATGTTCTCGTGCCAACACTTCTCCTTCTCGAGCTTTCACTGACACACCATACTGAAACAGGCGACCGTCACCATCACAGTCGAAAATTCCGCACATGAAGTGTCAAGAGCAACAAGCTTAGTCAGAGAAACCGTGCTCGAATACCAGTCAAGGCTAGCTTATACCATCATCAGCCGCTTCCCACCAAATATTGAAGACGGCCTCACGCATTTTCACGAATATTGTCTTACACGCACTTAAACTTTATCATCACTCCGAGTCTGAGTTTTGGAATGTGCTTATAGTTGCCATTTTCTTCGTGGGAGAACACAAATATCAAAACCGTGTAGGTTCTGATCATGTTCTAATTGACTAGTACGATGTTTTTACTAGGCACTCCGAATCTCCAATGGCCCCCTTCTTAAGTGTAAACAAGTATGAAATCTATAAGTCTATGTGTAGCTACTCTATAAAAACACTATGCCAGCATGGTATGGTTCTAGTCTATAAAATTGCACTTCCTGTGCCAGATGTTCCAACACTCCTGGTCTGCCTCTTCTTCTGCGAGGCTTGACATTGCCTCCAACACTCCCCGGTCTCAGTCGTCAGTTCTTTGCATCCCAAACTATCGTATACTCTTCAAGGGCCAGCCTTGTCGTTTAAATCCGCACAGAGCCACGCACGCGTCCAAGGTCCCGCTTTGACGAAGTGTTGTTGACCTCATCAACTCGGAGCTCCAGCGCCAGCGAATCGGCGCCAGAGTACGATCCCTTCTGGACCCAGTTGTACTTTGAGCCGGCCTTTGTAGTTGCCTCGAAAGTGGCCTCGACGTCGACGTCGATCTTGAACATGGTGAAAAAGGACGAGCCAACACAGTACTTTCCGGCCGGGCACTTCAGGTTGACAGTTCCCGCGTTCGTGACCGTCTCTCCATCCAGCTCCTGGTCGGCCGTGCTTCCCTGAAGACCCCATGTGGCTGCCGTACTGACAGAGCCCTCGGTGAGGAACGGAATGCCGACCTTTCCAGTGACAGTGACGGTGCTGCCGACACTCCAGCCAAGGGTTGTGGTGATCGAATGCTGCTTAGTTATAGCAGAGGTGGTCTGAATCGAGGTACTCTGGTCAGAGGACGAGTTGCGGTTGTCAATGATCTGCGACCCGACGGTGACCGTCTGGCCGTCCGTGGCTGGCAGAATGTTGTTGGTGAAGCCAGAGTAGGAGATATTGCTGATGGCGATCGACTGCAAATCGTCGAGGAAGTCAAAGCCCATGGAGGCGATCACTCCAATAGGGCAGTAAACATAGCGGACCTGGGCAAGAATACCAGAGCCCACCGACACCTTGATACCCGTGGCGGATTTTCCAGCAGTGGAAACTGCCGAGTAGGTGTTGCCAGCGCCCGTCGTGAAGTTGAAACCCAAGAACTGATTGTTGGTGACAAAGACGTAGAAGTCCGTGATCTTCTCGTTGGAATCAAACTTGAAGGTGCCTGCGTCGTCTCCCTTTCCAATCTATGTTGCGTTAGTGTGGGATCCAAGTACTTCGAAGTCCGTTCAGGGACTGCATGATCTCTTACCGTGCTTTCGACCGATGTTACGCTTCCGTTGATAGAAGAGAGCTTGAGCGAGCGCATGTCGCTCGAGCCAGTAAAGACCTCGAGCGTCTGAATGGGGCCAGGCGCGGTGACAGTGGTCACTTGCGAAGCTGCACAGGCCACGAGAGGGTCGCCGACGTCAACGACCACAAACGGACCAGACGTTGTGGTAGTCAAGGCGAGGCTGGCGCTCGTAGCATCATCCCGGCGACGAACGGTCGGAGCCGTGGTGGGCACGGGTCCAGCGAGGCTGTCAAGCGACTTAAGCAGGGATGCAATGCCTTCGTCGTCCAGTGCTCCGTGGTCAATGACGACAGGCTCGATGCTAGCGAATGAAGGCGCGGCAGTGGTCGTCTCTCGCGGTGCCAGAGGAAGAACCGGCGATGCGCGGGCAAGGTGAACAAAGAGGGGGCTTGCCAGCAAGCACTGAATGAAAAGAGCAGACATGGTTATTCTGATGAAGAGAATGAGATGCTTTGGAGTGTTTTTGTAATGTGGAATGAGAGAGAATGTGGAATGAGAGAGAAGAGAAGATTGATGCTGATGCTACAAAAAGCCAGCACATTAACCAACGGCAACAACGATGCTCTTATACTCGATCAACAGGTCTTTCCATGTGAGGGCGAGGCCAAACACCTTGCTGTCGGTGTATGCTTCTTCCCGACACTTCGGCAGCGCCGACGGCATTGATCACGATGCAGGGGTCGGTCGGGATTTGGCCTGAGGAGGATGTCACTTCTCGTCCGTAGGGCTCATGTCAAACCGCTTCTCCAGGTCAGACCATCCGTTCTTGGAAGGTTAACAATGCGGGATCTTACAGCCTTGGCGCACGTCTGCAATCGCCGTTGGTGGCAATCAAGCAGCCAAGGCCACCATAAGGGGTACATATGCATAACCTTGGCAAACGATCCATGTCCATCACGGGGAGGCTAGGTACGAGATCGGCCGAATTGGGGGCCATGACACCCGCGGATCGGCCCAGTGGGCAAGACAGCCTGTGTCAGATCATAACATGCACGGTTTGTGTGTACGGACATCCTAAACACAAGCTCAGGCAGGTGTGGGTCTTTCAAACTTCTGAAACGTCTGAACACCGAGTGATTCCAGAGAAGTGTAATTTGGCAGGCCTAGATCGCTGGATACGAACTTTCAGTTGAAAATAAAGCCCCTACAAGTGGAGCCCCACGGCTAGTGTCCATGCTGCGCCAATGGCTGTGTAAAGTGTAAATTCTCTGTGTAATCGTGAATGCGCCGATTTTCATTTCGGCTTTGCCCTTTAGTCTTACAGAGCACAGCGCGTATTCTAACATCATTCCACTTTGTTCGTGGCATAGCTGCATCGCCTTCTGACGTCATTCTGTACTCGAGAAGCCGAGGGAGGCAGCCAGAACTGTAAGCGGGTGCGCTGACAAGTGCACCCTGATCTGGTTGCAAGGCGGTCGTCTAGAAAAGCATAAAAGTAGTGGATTTGAGCGGTTGGCCATATGATACAAGTAGACTGGAAATTCTGTCTGGAGCCACCAAGTCGAATGAGCGAATGCTTGGGGTCCTAGCCACATGCTCAAGGGGTATGTAGAAGCTTCATTTATTGGCTGTCGATTGTTCGTTGCTAGCCGGCAGACATGCAGCCCTCTTTCTATGCTCTCGGCCATACTTCAGTCGACCCCAGAGAATTCCATCCTGCGGCTGCACTACGTGCTCTTAATCGTAATTCCCGACGATGCCTTCACGACCGGCAAGGTAGCATACATTTTCTGTTCCCCTCCTTTCTGCTTACTTCAGAACACCTCTTTCATCCACCTTTAGCCATGCTACAAACACGCGAGGGGTTGCTGTGACAGCTTGCACAAGTGAAGGAGCGTGTGGAGCAGGAGAGGCGCGAAAAGGAACGCGGGAAGCTGTAGAAAGAGCAGGAGACGCGATAGGCAGGCACTCCAGCAGCTCATGCGCCGTCATACTTCCTCGACGACCTACGCAGATCGATTAGAACCTGTTCGTGACCTTCCGACTTCCACCGCCATCGACGGCAATGACCAAGTCATCAAGCAAGACGACGTATATCCACAGTATCTTGTCAGCTTGTGCACAGTCCACGCCACAGCCCATGAGCTGGATTGATGCACACGACTATGACCTTGCGCGGTGACTTAACCTGTACGGCGAGATTGCGCCCTTGTCAGAAATGTCCCCGCCCCCACCACCAGACACCGACGCAGATGGTGGAGGTATCGGCCTGCAAAGGCGGGTAACGGCGGCTTTACGAAACGTCGGAGCGCCGCAAACAGGCCGAGTGCGTGCATCGGAGCTACTACATTCCAGAGGCCGGTTGTGGTTACACGTACAGGTCCTTTTCCCCCGCGGACACGACACCGCTCTTCGCCCTGCGGCTCTTTTCATGGGAGGCTGGCGACACTCCGACCGAGGATCGCGAGACATATCGTCGCCACGCTGGCATGGCGTCATTCTTGCTGCTCGATCCGTTCAATACCGTGCCCGGAGCCCCGGTGCGGCTAGGCGTCGGTCGGGGGGAAATGCGAAGGTCCGGTGTAAGCTTTTTGAAGGGGGGGTGATGACGTCATTGACGATTGTCTAGGGGGGATAGATGTTACAGCGGCAGAGAACTACGGAGCCAAATGCCTGGTAGAAACAAGTAATATGGGCCATACAGACTGTTCTTCGTAAAGGCATCTTGTTTAATGGCCAGAACAAGATCATCTTCGGAGGTCCGGTGGAATGAAGCTAGCGAGAGGGAATATGGACTAAAATATGAGTAGTCCAGGATTTTGACACAAACTGGGGCCGGATAAGTGGACACTACGCAGCTTCTACAAAGTGATACGTCCTTGCAAGGCATGGCCCCAGTCTTCTCAGATATTACCAGAGCCGCATTCCACATCGATTAGTTCGTGTTTGACAACGGTGAACAATGCTGCCCCTCCCACGTCTGCTCTCCGCCGTTTGATGCCACAGCTTCTAGTGCCCTTCTACGGATCCATCGCTCGTCCCGCTGCGTGGGCGGAAATATGCATGGCCAATTAATTTCCGTCGAGATGTCTGCAGATGACATGAGCAGCATGTCCGTCACGCAGGGGCAGTCTACCATAGCCTACTATCACCACAAAGCGGAATGCGAGGGGTTGTGTTCCTTACAAATGCTCATCGCTACCTTGCAAATCGCAATACATGATTGCGACATTGACAGTCATCTGAACGGGGAGTATATAGTTGTAGCATAGAATGTGCAGTCTGCATTCTCGGTGTATCGTCGTGCACTTGGCTTCATGTTGGTAATCACAAAGGATTTACGAAATGGCCAGACACACTTGGTGGAAAGGCTAGTGGGTCACTTCGAAAGTGAGAGGCCCCAGTTTAAGGTGGAGGTGGCAGTCGATCTTCGTTGCATACTGTACCCCTAAATAACTTTGACCCGGAAGTCTTCCAAATATGACGCGAGCACAATGACTTTGCAAATGAATCCTTGACATTACTAGTCTACCAATTTACAGACTGGCCTCAAAGGCATGCTTGCCGGGTTTGCTCTGGCAATTCTCTTCCGCGTTCTTCTCGACATTATTACTCGTGGGAGAACCGCCGACGACATCGCCAATGTGGTCCTGCAACAGACAGAATCCACCAAAACGTAGCCGATGACCTCCCCCCTAACCCCACTGACAGGCAGATTCCTGGGTTCGGATATACCCTCAGACAGAAGTAGAAGTATAATTTGTATACCGCTATAATTGACTTTCCCGTCTTTGGTATTGTGATTGTGATTGTGATTGTGATTGTGATTGTGTTTTATTGCTCGTGTGTCGTATCGTAAACCTGGCTAGTGTCTCTTTTCTTGTTCTTCTTCATCTTCTTTGACGGTGATTGGCATATTACAGCATTGAGTTCTCGTCGTCATGCGCTTCACCACCGACGAGGAATAGCTTTCGGGCGTTGAAGCGTGCCGCGAGTTCCAGCGGATAGCCTCGCTGATTGGCCACAACCCGCGTGCCGGTAGCCTCGTCGACAAAGTCACAGTTCCAGTGGGTGTGCCCAAACGCCCACATCTCCACGGCCGGGTTGACAAAGCATGCCTCGTTGCGCAGGTCAGTATAAAATCCAGACGAAACGGAGCTGTCATGGTTCCGCGGGTCGATCGCCTGCGGGTTGACCGTCGGGCTGTGGTGGGTAAAAATGACAATGTGCCGCTTCGGCTCTGCGCGGGTAATGGCATCGACCTGCGCATTCAGCCAGTTTAGGTCGGAGGTATGTGCCTCGTTGTGGCGGTCAACGTCCCAGTCATGGATCTTCTCAAAGTCGGTAAGGCGGCCGGCGACCGCATCGCGCTGCTCCGCTGCCACCGCCGAGAAGAGGGTGCAGCCCAGCACCGTCAAGGAGTCGCTAAAGTCATAGCGTGTCTGGTCGAGGACGATGAAGCGGCCAATAGGGGAATGCGTCCGCAGCTGTTGCATACGCTCGGCAAAGCGGCGTACGGCCCTCTTGGCCGAAGACCAGCTTCTCCCGACCGGCTCTTGGTTGCCAAACACGAAGAAGACGTTCCAGTAGCGGCGAACCTGCTTCTCTAGAAATACAAAAAATGGAGACTCGGAGTGTTCCACATGCCCAATGTCGCCAAGCAGAACAAGGTTCGGGGCCGTCTGCTTGAGCGCAAAGATTTTGTTCTCTGCAAACGCCTCGAGATGGATGTCGGACACGATCTGAAAGGGTGTAGGGTATGCCATTTTTATGTAATCTTCTCTCTTTTCGTGTCTGTATGACGTTCTCAAAGGCTCTGCCTCAGTCGCCACAGCAAAGTGCACGAGATGAGTAAGTTGTCAGCTAGGTGCCGTCCAAGAATGGACAAGACGGTGGTGATAAAAAAAGTGATGATTTGCGTCGTAAAGTGAAAGCTATGCAGTACGATTGTATTGGAACTGGGCAAGAAAGTGTGTTGTTGATGGATGAAGAGGTTGTCGTTCTATTGCTTCCAGGAAGGCAGGGGCTGAGTATTTATGTATGTTACTGATGAGAATCTTCTGGCTTGGTCATGAGCAGAGTAAGACCCTGCCAACAGCCTCGCACAAAAAAAACTAAATATTCGTAAGGCACAGAGATTTCGTGTTTTTACTTTGTGTAACTCACATAAGCCTGATGCTGAGTTAGGAGGCTCTTGGATCAACCTTATTTTTGCGGTGGGTCCACGCACGGGACGTGGGCCTGAATGGGCACCCAGTCGTCTCTTTTTGTTTCTTTTCTGACAAACCCAAAAGAGAAATGGAACAAAGAAACAAGTAAACAGAGAAAATGAGAAAATAATGCGTATAGCACATGTTCGGTGCTCTTTGCCCGAAAGGCCGCGATCTTTCGGTCTAGATTTGGAGGCTCGAGGCTTCGATCCTTGTGCATCCTTACCCCATGCTGCTTAATCACGGGACGGTCACCTCCTCATTTCCCATACTCTAGATATGTTTAGTAAGTAAACTTTAAATAGTAGGTTCTCTTAGTTTCCCTTTCTTTCTATGCAAGCTCTTGCTCCTACCAATACCGCCGTTGTTTCCATTGCCGTCGTTGTCGTCGTCCCCTTCAACCTCAATTCGCCCACGAGCAGATGGCTACCTATAGACCGCGGTGCGTGCTTCCTTGCGTTACGAGTACGTTAGCTTTATGGGATTAAGATAGTATTTGGTGATGTTGATGGAAGACATGGCTGCTAGTTTCCGACTTGGTTGCAAATAAAAAAAATGCGAGGTACCGCAGGAGACTGGTGAACAATACAACAAGCGCGGAAAGTTCAACTATGAGACTGGTTTTTCCCTGTTGTGATTTAACCATATTTACATCTTTCTGTTCGTCTACAGACTTGAATCGTCTCCAGATGGGCCCTCCAGGTTAGTCTCATGTTCAGTAGGTTAAGCGGTCGTAGCCAAAACAGTCCCTCGTTCAAAGTGAAATCGGCCATTTTGGTAGAAGGAAAGTGTATCAAGGGCCAAAGTATTGTGTGCTTAAATGCAGTTGATCAATCATTTGAATAACACCATCAAGTTGGAAGATTACAAGATACTTCCGTACATTATCAGTGGCTACCGCATCGAGTCTTTCTGGTCCACTGGAATATTACTGATCGTCAGGGTAGCATCCTCTCCCAATCAATGACCGTCTTCACCATCGATACCACGTAACACATAACCTCAGCTATAGCAAATCTCTGATGGTCTAGCTGGCGTTTAGCGAATATATGTCGAAATATAATATTGCTGCCAAATATATATCACACACTCAGTCATGCGAGAGGATAGCATTCTACTTTCGCTTACAACCGCGAATTGGATAAGACATCGATCGTCCTTCTTGTCCTTGATCGTTTAAGTTTATGGACCGAGCAAGAACCTGTTTTGCAATCGCTTGGGCAAGATGTAGACTAATGAGTATAAGACTTGAGATTATTCAACTCGATGTTGCCTATTGTTGGCTGTTTGGCTATTTCCCTCAATTACTCCCAGGGCTATGCCTACAGAGTTGTCCTAGTTTATCTCTTACCTCTCTTAATTTGACTCACGATACTTAACTCGGGTAAGATGTTCATGTTAGAAGTACATACATTTGCAGCCACTTTCTTCATTTAGCAACATTCGTATCAAACAGCTGCGTGCCTAATTTTAGGCGCCTCTGCCAAGACTTACGTTCACCTCAACGTGCAAACAGCCACCCCATCAACGTCTGGGGTTTCTTAGTTCCTCAACACGTTACCCCGCCAGAGTCTCTTGGCATCAATGAAATCGCGTCAACGAGGCAGAGTTCCTGCTAAGTGACTTGATACCGTCTTACGCATTAGATAAGTCGCAGTTTGAATCGCGTACGCTCCTGTGAATTGTAAGCCCAGGGCGGTCTTTGAACAAACGATGCCTCTAACTCTGGCATCGGACATGTCGGCCACAGCATCTTCGAGCTGCTCGTTGAAAGCCCTCATGGACGGAACTCTAACAACCCCAGACAAAATAATGACGTAACAGACTCATCTACAAGGTTCTTGCCCTCGGTATCGTGAAATTAGAACGGGTTAAAAGGCTCGACAATGAGAAACGGCCTTTCAGCAACGAGTTCCGCATCTGGACATGGCTCAAATTATTGAGAGAGAAGCCGAGGCCGCCGGAATGTCATGTCGTCATACTTTCGAATTCCAGGACCAGTAAACTTACTCTTTCCAAAACCGGCGTAAGCGCAAGCCAGCCAAGCCTTGAACAGATTCCATATGGGCATAGTGTACAATTCTTTTACAGCAAAACTAAAACGGACCATGGCCCCGCGTCTGTTGGCCTCTATAGCCGATCAGATGGCACGCCATTGTACCGCGTTGTCTATGCGAACGGCGCAACGGCTTGCCAACAGATCGCTTCTACAAACGGGTTGCTGTAGCCGACGTCGAGCGGCCGTGCCCGCTGTGCATCACCCTGTTGCCGCAGCCGAGTTTGTTGGGAAACGTGTGCACGTTGGTCCCAAAAACGTACACTGCATCGAGCGGAACGGGCGTCAACTGTCGCCGTGCCAATGGCCCGGGAGGAGCACAGTCAGCCAACGCAACTAAAAGACAGGATGAAAAGGACTGGTCCGAAGTACACTGACATCCAATAAGATTCACTCTCTGGAAGGCCGACCAATAATCCCGTCGGCAAAAATGCAGTACCGCTCAGTTGGTGGCAGAATTGCCCCCCCCTACTCCTGGGGAATTCAGTTGAACCATCCATCCTGGTTGCGTGTTGAGGACACACCGACTCCTCGTGCGGCGGACGATCACTGGCCGAGCCAGCGTGGTTGCATCGTTGATGGAGTCGTCCGTCATACAAACGATTTATCAGCAGAATTTAGAATCTACGATCAAGCACAGTGCGAGCGGAAATCCAAAAGCGTGCTAGCCTGGAGGGTCGCAACACCGTCCCCCAAATCCGATCCATCGCGTCTGCAATATGTCTTGCGCTGTCTGTTTGTGCCACGAATCCCTCTACTGCCCCAGAGTATTACCCGAGCTTGTGACGAAGGCGAGTCGCTTGCAGAACGGCCGCGACAAGGCATTGTGCCGGCGCAGAACCCTATGGCGACCGTTGAAACGGTTACGTCATCGCACAGGGCAAAAGGGGATGCGCCCTGGACGTTTACGACGTAATCACCCACTCTGACCAAATACAAATAGGGAGCGATACCCGCGTGTGGGTGGAGATTGAGGATTAATCACGTCTGATATCCGAAGACGTCTTAGCGCCTGACGCAATTTGCCAGTTTTTGACTGGAAATAATAGGCATAAGCAAAAGCACGCGAGGCGACAAGGACAAAGCACGAGTACGAGCGAATTCTGCAGGCCGTATCAGCTCGCATCCGCCCGCATCGACTCGCACGAGCTGGCATCGGCTGGCACCACAGCGCGTGCGTGCCGCGTCTGCACCGCATTTTATGGCACGGTTTGCGAGCCTCAGCCGCGGCCAGGCGCGCCTTGGCACTGTGCAGGTACTAAGCATGCGGCCGAAACGCCGCAAACTACTTAATTTCCCTTGGTAGCGCGCGTTGCATGCACTGTGCCGGTAGCGTTTTCCCGCCGTTTACGGAGTATTGTTACAGGTCGACGAGCGAATACTCGTAATAGGTGCCCACTGCCCACTGGCCGTATGAGCACGCCATGGCACTGTACATGTGGCAAGGCCGACCCACTTCTAACGAAAGTCGTTTCTTTCCCCCAACCGTCGAGTGCGTCATGGCTGCCCTTTTTTTTTCGTGCCATCCCCTTGTAGAACCTGCCTCCTGCAACTTTTTCTCCAGCTACGTCACCTTTTTTTCGCACCCAATCCTCCAGTCTTCGTCCCCCTATTCCACCCACAGCATCACCACCGAGCCGTTTCGCTTCGGCGACCCGTCTAGCTCTTCTATTGTTTCTTTTTTGTGATCAAATAAGCTTTTTTTTGTCTCATCGATTCCCTCGCTTCTACATTGTATGGTAGCGGTGCCTGGACTGCGCCGCCCCGAAAGTGTATTAAAACGTTGTTCTGGGTCACCCAGTCACCAACCCCGACGGCTCGACGCCATCTCAATCCGTCTACCGTCTACCCACGGTCGAACCGGCCTGTCAGCGGCCTGCGGTCAGCGGCCAGTGGACGCCCTGCAAAATAGGGAAGGCGTCTTGACCACGTGCCGTTCCCTTCTTTTCTGTTGACGACGGCCATCATTCTTGCGTCGTCGGCCATCACCCAGACTGGCCATCATGGGCAAGGCACAGCCGGCACCGGGCCAGGGCGAGAGCCCGTCGCCGAAGCAGAACGAATCAGCCAGCACAGGTAGGACTAGTCGCTTCCGGCTGTGTGTCGTGCCGACGTTTACTGACTCTTGCCCTTTCAGATGCGCAAAACCCGTCCAGTAGATCCGATGCGTCGAAAGCCGGGCCACCCAACGCAGAGACGGCCAAGCCTCTCGCGCCTCCTCCCCGGCCGAATCAGTCCGGTGACACGCCCGACTACTTTTCCGCCCAGGTCGGCGGATCTCTGAGTCTCGAGCCCAATCCTTTCGAACAGTCCTTTGGCGGCGCCCCCGAGACTCCCGGCGGCACCAAACTCCCCCCGGTCGCGGCTCTGACGTCACCGTCCTCGCTGCTGCCGGGCGGCAGCTCAACTCCTTTTAACTGGGGAGGCGGCTCGCTGCGCACTGGCCCGTTGAGCCCAGCTATGCTTTCGGGCCCGGCTGGCGACTACTACGGCGACACCCATCTCCGCGGCGGTTTTCCTACACCTAACGAGTCTTCGCTGCGGACTGGCCTCACGCCAGGTGGCAGCGGCTCCATGTTCCCCGTGCCAAGCCCCAACTCGCAGACGCTTTTTGCACAGATGCAGAATGGCGGCGCAACACCGAGTACCCTCGACTTCCACCGCACCGCCATGACCGCCGCTGCCGCTAAGCGGGAGCAGCAGGCACAGCAGTCTGGCCAGCAGCACCTGACGCCGCCCACATCGCAGGCGGCCGCCACACCCCGGCCACAAGACTTGCCATCGGTCACGTCAGCGCCTACGTCAGTGCCTATAACCAAGCCTGAGGCGAAGCTGTCCACCGGCTCCTACGATCCCCACGATAATGACGCGGCCAACGGCCTCTTTCTACTAGCCCAAGGACGCAACAGTGCGCAGCCACAGGCGCCGTATGCGGCTCCTCCGCCGCCACTGTCGGCTGCCAAGCACACGTCCGTCCCGGTGCCCATGCCAGTACCGGTGACGCAAGTGACACAGGCGTCCATCGCCCCGCCACAGGACAGCCGACAGCGGGCACCGGCACGCAGCAGCATCGCCAGCATCAACGGTTCCGCGCCGCATAATGGTGTGTCCATGGTCAGCAACGGTAACGGCACCGCCGGCCTAGGACCGGGCACGAGTGATGCAGGCAGCCCCGGGTCGGAGAAGAGTGAGACACCGCGGGCCAATGGGCGTGGCCGAGGGAAGCGCAACTCGGTCACGGATGCCGTGCCGGCAACAAACGGCCGGCGGAAGGCACAGGAGCCGGCGGCCAAAAACATCCCACCCACTAAAAAGGCCAAGACGAGCGGCACGGCATCGTCCGTCGAGGACGAGGACGGCTACTCGGACGAGGACGACGAGAAGGACGGCCAGCCGCGGCAGAAAATGACCGAGGACGAAAAGCGCAAAAGCTTTCTGGAGCGCAACAGGTTCGTGACGGGTCATGTTCATTTCGGGTTTCTCTTGCTGACCATGTACAGAGTGGCGGCGCTCAAATGTCGGCAGCGCAAGAAACAGTGGCTGGCCAGTCTGCAGACCAAGGTCGAGATGTTCACGTCCGAAAACGAGTCTCTGACGACGCAGATCACACAGCTGCGCGAGGAGATTGTGCACCTCAAGACGCTGCTATTGGCCCATAAGGACTGCCCAATCACGCAGCAGCAGGGCATGCACAGCGCCTTTGTTCAGCAGTCGATGGAGCCGTACGCTTCCCAGATCAACCCGTACGGCATGGCGGCGCCTATGGCGGCGCAGCAGGCCATTTCAGCACAGGTGGACCAGCGGAGGTTCTCGTGAGTAGAGACGGGCTGCGAGCCCGCTCGGAGGTGTGTTTTTAGTGTAATATATACGGAGGTAGGTCTCTGGTGTTCACGGCAACGGGTTGGGCCAGCTAAAACGGGGAGATTGGGGGCGGTCTCGAGATGGTTTCGAGATGGTCAGCGTTGGTACATATTTGCTTGTTCGGTCGTTCGGTCCAAGACCTGGCGTGCAAGCCGCCTGTGTGGTGGATTTGTTGTGCCATGTCGTTGCTGGTTGGCAGGTCGCTTAACGAAGTCGATACGAAGTATGTAGATGGAGTGGGCGCATGGAATAATCACGTGGCTTCATGTAATAGTGGATCTGCTCATTCCAAAACGGACTAGCGTTGCAAAGTGGACGAATCACGTTTAACCTGCAGCGCGTAAACAAATGGAGGGAGAAAAGGCCGGCTCGTGCAAAAAGGTGGGAACAGCGCAATTCAAGTCCCCACGAACCCAATTTCGCGAGTTCCTTTTTTCCGTCACGGCTGACGATTGGCAACGCTCTGGACGACACGGCCGACGAGCGCGATAAGTACGGTACGGACCGGCAGGAGGATTTAACGGGACACGCGCCGGGAAAATTGGCCGTCGACACGCGGCTCTGGCGAGAGGAAAAGCAAAAGGGACGAGAGGCCGAGAGAACGAAAGGACGCGCCAGCGAGGCGGCGAGACGAGCGACCAGCGAGGCAGACGAACCCGGACAGACGACGGCGCCGGGAGACCAAACGACGCGAGCAGACAAGACGCTGCAGCAGGTCCGGCAGTTCTGTCGGCATCGGCGCAGAGAACGGACCACGAGAGCGAAGGCGGGGGGGCCCACGAGCGCGCCGGGCGGCCGAGTCGACGCGTTTTGGAGCGGACACGGCGGCAGGAGGCGCGATCGATCACGGCGGGCGCGGTTCTGTGTTTGTTCGCACCGCCGCCCAGCGCTGACGCCCGATGACGACCCTCGTACGGACCCGGATACCGCTGCAGGATTTGAGCATGACCAACCCGCCGGATCGCCGCTTCAGCAAACGTCTGGCCGGTACGTGTGGAGGCGAGAGCGGACGGGGCACAGATGGACGGGTGCTGACAGTCGCAGCCACTGCTGTGTACGATGAACAGGACGGCGACTTTCACTTTAAGCGCGGCTCCAAGCGGGTCAAGACGTCGGCCGAGCCGGAGCCGGTGTCGGTGCCGGTGACGATGACGGTGCCAGTGTCGGTGACGACGACGATGGCCGGACGGCCCAAGAAGAGTGCGGCCAGCACGACAAGCCGGCGGCGAGCCTCGCCCGCAGCGGCACCCGAAACCCCCGCCACGACGACGGGACGGCGGCCAGGACGGCCACGCGGCAGCACGACAGCGAAGGCGGTGGCGGCCGAGCCAGAGGACGAGCGGAGGACAACAGCGCGGCCGGGCCGGAGGACGCGCGTGTCGGTCGACACGGCCGACAAAGTCGACAAAGAACCGGTGCACAAGGAGCCAGCAAGGAAAGAGCCAGCAAGGAAACGGCCCAAGATACAGGAGCCAAATCCGGAGCCAAAGCCGGAGCCAGAGCCGACGCGTCGAGGGCGAGGACGGCCTCGGAGGAGCGTGGAAGAGGTGGTGCCGGCGCCAAGAGAGGTCGAAGCCGAGGAGCCGGATGATGTGGCCGTGATCGACGAGGAGGCCGAGGAGGACGACGAAGCCGACGGCACAGCAGGCGGATCCCAGCAGATTGCCCTCCCGTTCAGCGACACGCCCATCATCAACCGTAATAAGGAGCTGCGGCGACAGGGTGGACAGCGGCGCAGCAGCGTGGGCATGCGGGGACGACGGGCGAGCTCGCTCATCGACAGCGGACACAGCGCGCTGCCACACCGAGACGTGGACCCGGCAGAGTTCTACAAGCACATTGCAGCAGACCAGGTGGAACCGCGACGGATGCGGCAACTCTTGGTATGGTGCGGCGAGCGGGCACTGTCGGAGAAGCCGGCGCACGGGACGGCGAACGCGAGCGCGGTGCTGGGAGGTGAGTTGACCGGCGGCAGACATGTGGTGAAACGTGAAGCTGACCGACAGCCCGTGCAATACAGGATCAACTGCTGCGCGACTTTGGCAGTCGGGGCGAGTTCTCCAACTGGTTCGCGCGCGACGAGTTGCCAGAGACGAACAAGACGCCCAAGACGGTGGTGCTGCGGCCGAATCCACGCAACACTGAGCACGAGGAGAAGATTGCAGAGCTCGAGGGGCGGATAAAGAGGTGCGTTGCGGTGTTGTTGCGGCGTCATGTTGTATGAACTGCTTTCTAACCCGTCCCAGGTTAAAAGAGGAAAAGAAACGATGGCTGGCCCTGGCCAAGCCGCCACCGGAACTGCCACCACTCTATGCCGCAGACAAGGACGCGGGACGGACACCGGGGCTGATGGGGCTGCCCGACGCGACGCTGCTGGACGCGGAGGAGGCCAAGATGCTCGAAGCAATACGGCCGCCACGACCACCACGACCACCACAAGTCGGGTCACAGCAGCTCCCACCACCTGCCTTCCACGAACAGATCCAGGCGCGATTGCGGGCACTACGGACGTCGGCCGCCTTTACCATTGACCACCTCGCCTACGGTGTGCACGTGCTGGACCAGCGGGTCGACGTGGCCGGACAAGAAGCCGACCGACTGTTGCGACTGAGCGCGGCTCGGCTCAAGGCGCGCGAGGACCGTGAAAAGGCGGCCGTGGGCACGCGGGCCCTGCCGGTGATGGAGGTCCTGCGCAGTTTAGGACGGCTCTTACCCGACGAGGGCGGAGGGGGTTGAGTGGAAGTTTTATTCTCTTTTTTGGTTTGACTGTTTTTTTCTTTTTTTTTTCCTTTTTCCGGTGTTTCTCACGAGCATCATGATGGTCTTGGGGGCTTTTGTTTTTTTTGGTTTCTGTATTTCCCTGTTCTATAACCATGGAGAAGATGTGATGGATCGAGATGGAAATGTACAAACTACCGCTCGTAGTGCGACAGTGGCGGCATAAAGGCCATGCCCTCGCCCTTTTTCGCTGTGCCCGCCTTGGCCGCCCGGACGGCCGCTTCGGCGGCGGCTTCCTTGGCGGCCGACTTGGCCACCTCGGCGCCGACGGCGGAGCGCTCGTGCACGTGCAGGCGCAGCAGCCGCAGAATCTCGCTGCCCTGCCAGCGCGCCGGCACGGGTCGGTAGGCCGGCCGGAAGGTGCCGACGGTCTGGGCCCACTCGTGGGCCGGCCGGGGCGCGATCTTGTCGTCCGTGTTCTCGGTGCTGTTGCCGGCCGTCTCGGCGGCGGCCGCCGCCTCGGCCTCGTCCTGGGTGACCCAGTAGTAAATGTCCCAGTCGTTTTCGTCGAGGAAGCGGTCGTACTGCTGCAGCTGCAGGGCCGTCATGGCGCCGAGGTGTTCGGCGGCAAAGGTCGAGAGGAGGAGGTCGGACTCGAGCGTGCCGCGTTTCCGGGACTGGTCTGGGGGGGTTAGGTGGGAGGAAGAGGACAAGAGACAAGAGACAAGAGACAAAAAAAAAAGACAAAGACAAAGACAAAACCTACACAAGAGTCGTGCCCGCATCGTGGCCGTGTCCTCGCCGACGCGGCGCAGCGGCTCAATCCGAAACGACGCGCCCGGCAGCTCGCCGACCTGCAGCTCGTGGTCGACCTGGACGTCAATGGGTCCGGACAGGTGGGCTTTGTTGGTGGGGAACGAAGACGAAGAAGACGAAGAAGACGAAGACGACGAGGAAGACGACGAGAAACGGACGGCCGCCAGCGACCCCGGACAGTGGCAGCGGCCCGACGGCAGCACGCGCAGGGCCTGTCTGGCCGGCCGGACGAGACGCAGGGCAGCCATGGTGAGGGCGTGGGAGCGGGACGAGAGTAAAGTCGTTTATTACTTTGGGTTTGTAATTTTTCTCGTCTGTTGCATTTTCGGCTGTTGCGTTGCGGCGCCCGGCGGACGCTGGCACGGCGCTACGACACGCTAAGCCCTGAGCCGAGCGGGCTAGGTCTGCTGGGCGCCACTACAGCCAGCTCTCTTCTTGCAAGACACGGAACACGCGCAGCCTCAAGACACCCACGACATGGTTCAGCGTGATATTTGCATCCTCGAATAAACGTGTATCATACACACACAAGAGAAGCCTTCCGGATCCCAATACCAAAAAAAAAAATTGAACAGTTGATCTACACAAGAGCCAAATGGCTCCTGTTGCCGTTTTGCTCCTGGTTTTTGCCTCGTAGCCGTCCCCTGCCGCCCATGCCGTCTGCTGTCCGTGTCGTCCCCTACATCTAAATCAGATGCTTGGACCGGAAGTAGGCCCGCAGATACATAATCTGCCAGCCCCAGAGGCCGATCAGCAGAAACGTGGTGCCGAAGCCGAACCACTTGACGCGCGTGTTGGTGCTCTCGTTGGTGTCGCGCAGCCGCTGCTCGCGCAGCCGCAGGTAGTCCATCTCGTCGACGATCTCGCTGAGCATCTCCTCGATGCGCCGCAGCTCCGTCTCGACCGGCCGCAGCTTCTCCGTCGCCTGGATCGCCGCCCAGTCCTTGGCGTCGGCGCCAATGTCCACGTCCAGCTCCACCTTGCGGAAGCCCTCGTTGCCGCCACGGTCTGTGTCCGTTTGTCAGTGTGTGTACTTTTGTGCTCTGTATCTCTGTATAGCCCCCCACTCACGGTTCAGCGTGTTCTCAAAGCACACGTCAAAGGCCGCGTCCGCGTGCGACGTGAACATGGTCCGCTGCTCGCCCGCAATGTCCTTGGCCCGGCCGTACTCGTTGCCGACCGCATCCCGGATCTGCAAGGGTCAGCCCTGTCATTCTTGCATTTCTTGCATCTCTCTCCTCTCTCTCTCTCCCAGCCCACGCACATGCATGTTCACCACCATGCCGTCGCCCTTGTGTCCGTTCAGCGTCGCCGTCACCACCACCAGCGTGTCACGCGCCACAAAGTTGCGCACGCAGCGCGGGTGGCCGTTGGTCGGGTGCAGGTCAAACTTGAGGGCCTGGCACGCGGCCGCGAAAAAGGCAAGGCCAAAGAGGCCCTGCCGTAGCGATGCCGGCAACATGGTCTAGGAGGGACGGATCGGGTGGGTTGCAGAGCCTGGGACAATCTCGCAGGTGCCTCTGGTCGGAACAAGGTGCGCAAACGTGGGCGGACCAGATATGTTGAAGAAAGGGCGGGAAAGAAGAGAAAAAAAAAGGCGAGGAGATCGACGGTTCAGTCGCGTTGAGGGCCAAACTTGGTCGCAGCTCCCAAAGTTGCTGCCGTGTCCACTAGGCCAGCCCTCCCCTGAAATTCGGTTGCGCTACGCCATTCTGGGACGGGCAGCATCTCAGCACGTGACTTTGCTTTTCTTGGCCTGGGGCCATCCTGCCTGGTCATTACTCCATATTACCTGTGTCCTATTTTTTGCGCCGCGGTCATCGCGAAATCAGCTCTCGCGACCTCACTCGCCCCCCCTCAAGACATCCGACTGCCCGGCTTCTCTGCGAAGCCTCCCCGCGTCCACGATGCCCAAATGTTGGACTCCCCCTGCTGCTGCTGTTTCTTTTTCTTTGCTTGCTCCTGCTAACGTGCCCAGTTTTTTGTACGTCGATTTGCAACCTTTCTTGACGCGCGATCGATCGAGCCGTCTTTCTCTGGACCACACCTACCCTCTTTCCCTTTTCTGCTGACACGCTCCCCAGGCGACTACTGCGATGTCTACCTCACGCACGACTCCATGAGCGTGCGCAAGGCCCACAACAGCGGCCGCAATCACCTCCGCAATGTTGTCGACTACTACCAGCGTGAGCCTTGCCGTCTTCCTTTCATCCTCTTTCCGTCCACTCCTGACCTCTTTTCTCCCTCTCTAGAAATCGGCCACGAAAAGGCCCAGTCCGTCATCGACTCCATCACCTCCTCCTACGCCGCCGAGGGCCAGGCCCACGCCAACCCCATGCTCCCCCAGAACCAGCCCGGATTCGCAGCCCGCTTTGGCAACGGTCCCGGTGGCGGCTTCGGTGGTGGACGGCCGCCCTTTATGCACGGCGGCCCCATGGGCTTTGGCCCCGGCGCCAACAGAGGTCTCTCGGGCCCCCCCGGCTCCGGAGGCAACATCCCGACCGGCCCCAGCGGCGCCCCTTCCGGCTTCCTTCCCGGTGGCATCCCGCCGCCACTGCCGTTCAACTTCCCCGGCGGCATTCCCCCGCCCATCCCAGGCTTCAACGGCAGCCTGCCTCCGCCACCAGCCTTTTTGGGTACGTCCAATCTGCTGCATCTCTGCATCTCTGCATCTCCGCGTCTGTCTCTCCCCCTCTAACAAACCAGCCAACGGCGCCGGCCGCGGCCTCCCTATTCCGCCACCCTTGTTCGCCAATGGCCCCAACGGATCGCCCGCCCAGGGAATGCCGCCGTTCCCCTTCCCATTGCCCGGCCAGGGCGGCGCTTCCCTGCCCCCCGGCTTCCCCGGCTTCCCCGGCATGCCACCAACCGGCCCCGGTCAGCAGGGCTTCCCCCCCTTTCCGCCGCCTTTCTTACCCCCCGGCGCCCCTGGTGCACCGTCGTCCCTTCAGGGCGCAGAGCAGCGGTGATCGTCGGCTCGCTGTACCACAGATATCTTTCGATTTACTTGTTGTGCTTTTCTGCTGTCCTCTGTTCGCGTCTGTGAGCAGCGGTCTTTTGGCGACAACCGGACGCCAGGTGTATATCAATTGGACATCAGGGTGGGATACGGCGTTTGGGCAAGGACACATTATACAAAATACTAGCAATCTAATCCGGCGTGCTTTTCTCTCTTTTGGCCCTGTGAAAATATAGAATAAAAACCACACTGGGAGATGCAGACGGGACGGAATACTCTGAGCACATCCCCGCAAAAACATGCGAGTGTAAGGAGAGCCTTCCGGACTGCCATTCCGCCGTCTTGCATTAATAAAAAGACAACTAGTAAAACTTCTTTGATCTGAAGAGGACAGCCGTTTGCAACATTGAATAGAAAAGAACTCCAGGCTCAGTGTGAGCGATATTCGCTTTCCACGTGTCTCATGAATGTCGTAGAAATGCATCATGGAAACTGAACGAAGGGCGTTACCCAAGCGAACAGCAGCAAAATCAAAACGAAGAAAAAAACGCACAAATCAAACATGTCAAACAAATAAACAAATAAACAAATAAACAGCGTTTCGTATCTCATGGGTTCTTCGTCTCCTGTTCCAAAAACAGAAAATAAAACAGAAAATAAAACGTCGCGGACATGACCGTCATCAGTAAGCGGCAGTCTCGCCGTGAATCTGCGCCTGCGTATAGGCGTCCCGGTAGTTGGAGCGCCGGATCACTTCGCCGATACCGTCGCGCACAACCTGCGGTCCGCTGATCTTCTGCCGCAGCTCGTTGCTCCGCTTCTCTCGCCGCCGCTCGCTGAACCGCCGTGGAATCGACTTCAGGCTGCGTTCGCCCAATTTGTTGCTAATGCGCGGGAATGTCATCGATCGCTCGCCGTCTCGGCCGCTGCGTTCGCCCGCCCCTCGCACCACACTCTCTCGTCTCTTCAGGAACGACCGTGACCGCCAGAAGCCGTCTGGCTCGTCTTGCTGCTGTGGTGCCGTGCGCGGCCGGCTGTCGTCCGACGTCGCCGCTCCATCTGTCGACTCGCCACTCGACCGGTGCCTCATCACGCGCAGGTTGCCGCTGGGAGTGCGTCGCACCGTCCGTCGCTCTGGACCCTCGTCACTCGTCGCTAGGTACGAGTTGTCGTCGTCGTCTAGGGGCAAAATCGCAAACTTCCTCTTCATCCGCGCACTGACACTGGGCCGTCGCGCATGCGGACGATTATCGATCGGCGGATACCGGTAATACGCCTCCTCCTCTTCCTCTTCATTGTCACCATGGTCGCGCATATACTCGGTGTCGTCCCCCTGGTAGAAAGACGCCGGCCGCCAGAACGGGTGAAGCTTGTCTTCTTCCGCCGGTTCGGAGTCATCCTTTATGGCTCTGCCCTTGTCCACTGACTCGGACCGCCGAAGCATGGAGGCCCTCCTTTGCACACTTCTTTTCCACGAGATGGTGCGCTCAACAAGTCCTGTCGTCCGGCTGGCAGACGGGCCATACCCACTGCGCTGACGGCGGCTCAGAACCTGTCGGAGAACAGTCGAGACTTTTTGCTTGGGCTTGTCTTCAAACTCGTTGAAGTTGCCCAACTGGTCCTCTTTCTCCGATGCCGGCGTCATCCCAGACGGCGTCGCAGGGATAAAGTGGATCGCGGGAGGCGTCGGCGGTGCCCGCGGGTTTCGCAGCGGTGAGTCCACGTCGTCCATTGAGAAGATTGGGTGAGGAGGAGTCACGGGACCATTGTCCGCCACCACCCCACGTCTAGGCGTCCTGATCCCACGTGTGACCGATCTGGGCGATCTCCTGATGGAGTTGCGGCCAGATCGAGGCGCGGGCCACTGAGCCATTTCCACTGTGGACTCGCTGCTGCTCGTGCTCGTAGACTCGGTCGTCCTGTCTTGAGACTCGGACGAGCATTCCGATTGCCGCGTCGAGTGGTCCACCATCAAAATGGACGTGTTCTGGTGCGCGTAAATATTTACCGCCATGGCTTCTGATACCTCGGCATGAGAATGGTGCGAGGTTGCCGTATCGACCGAGGCCATGGAGAACGGTGTGTTCTGTGGCGACAAGTGTCGGTTAAACGCAGCCAGGTCTCCTTGGTTCACCGGGCTCATCCTGGGATCGAACTGCATGGTATAATGGTGCGCATCGACATCAACCGCCTCGCGCTGCTCAGGCATGAGGGCAATAGTTGGCTTCACGTTGACCTTGGGTGGGGAGTTGGGAACCTCTCGGGTCGATTCTCCATTCACGGCCCTCGTAGGTTCCGGCGCCGGCAGGACTTTGACCTCAGGTTCCATCGCCGAGTTTGCTTCCGAGTTTGCTTCTGCTAGCGCAGCTGCATGCGAGTGCTGGGGCAGTGGCAGGAATTTTTGCTCCTCCCGCGTCTGGAGCTTCGACTGCAAGAGCTCTGCATGCGAATACTGGGACAGTGGCAGGGGCTCCTGCTCCTCCCGTGCCTGGAGCTTCGACTGCAAGAGCTCCGCATGCGCCTTGATGCTCTCGGTGGTCAGCGACCCGCTCCGGGACGCATTCCGGCTCGTCGGGGCAGACAAGGACGACGACCGCCTCGGAACCGTAGGAGGATAATCCATGGTCCGCTGGTCTCCTGGTGCCGAGCCATCTGATTCCGAGTAGGCGCGGCTCCTGTGCCGGCTCGATGACGCCGCACGAGAGCCCCTACCTCTGGATCCAGAAAACTGCGAGGTGGGAACGGAACGCACGCTCTGGCTCCTCTTCGACCGGTGGCTGCTTGTCGAGCGTAGCGATGGTTCCCTGCTCGTCGACCGCATGGACGATCGCCGATCCGGCACAACAATCACAGGGATGGCTCCGGCCTTCCAAATCTCGCGTCTGGCGCTGCGGCTCGACACACTGGCAGCAGATTGGGTAGACATCATGCTGTCTTGCCGGTGGGCATTAAACCGGCCGGACACCGGCCGTCGCGGCTGCGGTTTGCCGCCTTCATCCAGCACAGACGTCGGCGCCGAGCTGACGGGCGACATGTCGGAGATGGAATCACGAAGCGCCACCTGCTTCTTGACGTGGCGCAGCGTCTGCCGGCGCCGCAGCGGGGCGTCAACCAGATACGCCTCGACCACTGTAGAGGTGGTGGATTTGGACGAGATGGTTGAGACGCGGCGGTTCTCGCTGCCCGACGAATTTGCAATGGAGCCCATATGTGCGGTGATTGGCGCGGCCGATGCTAACGGCTGCTGTTCTCGTAGATGCTGTCGTGGCTGTCTGGGCTGTTCAGAGCTCTCGGCTGGCGATGGGAAGGTGAGGATTCGCTTTGGAAGCGACATGGATCGGACAGCTCGCGTGGCGTTCGTTGGGGACACAGTGACATCCTCAAGCACCTCGTCTCGCTGACTGGCAACCGTGCTTCGGGGGAGTTCACGGTGCTTCCGAACGACAACATTCCGATCCAGGTTGTAGTCCCATTCCTGCACCACTTCATCATTTCCGGATGCGCCCCACTCGCCATCAAAACTACCGAAATCACGTCTTGACTTTGGAGTCAGCGTCTGGTCAGGGCTAGACTCCAGGCCGAGACCCAATCCGACCGTTTTCGGCCGTCGCATGTCTGTGCTGCCGTTCTTCGCAGCTCCATCCGGGTCGCTTCCGGCCCTCGATGCTTCCTCGGCACCGCTCTGGATGAAAATGCGACGAACAGTGCTTGCAGACGTCCTGGTCGAGGGGATAACTGGCCGCAGAGTGGAGTGGCCATCGTTATCGTCGTCATCGCCTGATGACGGGTTTTCCCTGGCCGTTTTGAACGACTCGGTCCGAGAATCATTCGTGCCTTTGGACAGCTCCCGTTCTCGCATAATAGCGCGAATAGGCGTGCCTTTCGCGCGACTCTCCAGCTCGGCAGCGCTGGGCGGCGTGACATCCGGTGTCGGGGGGCTCATCTGTTTCGTGGGTGTCGTCGGGAGAGGCGGCTTGATCCGGACGTCTTCGGTGCTCCGCTCGGGGCTCTGCACACAAGTAGAGGCCGACGGCAGCACGGAATAGGAAGAGGATGAGTTCCTAGAATGTGCTGGGGGGGTCGGCGGCAGATCGGGGCCGCCTCCGGGTCTCTTGGAGTATTGCTTGTGGACGTGGGAACTGGGCGCCTGCGAACCGGCCAAGGAGGCATATTCGGATAGAGCGCCATTGAGAGCAGCGGCCGTAGCGGCCGTCACGGCCGTCGCGTCCTGCTTTCTGGTGGGCGTCGCAAGACGGGCAGCCCGGAGCCCGGCGTAGGAGGCATCCTTCCGTGGGTGCGGTAGTACTTTGTGTTTCTTGAACAGCAGCGGATGGCTGGCCGGGGACACTAGTGGCGACGGCTCGCCGTTGGAGGCAGGGCCGCGCTGGGCGGCCGGCGACAACATCGCCTCTGTGCTAGCCGACATTTGGCTCGGATCGACAGAAGCGGCGCAACAACAGTGATCCGTCCCCTATGCTTGAATCGATGGCAACGTAGAGATCATCCTGCAGCGCATGGTGCAAAGGCCAGGTAGACGAGGGAGGCGCGCAGGGCAGGGTCTTTGTCGGCTGGAGGTCGAACAGCAGATGAAAGAGGGCAGCTGTCGGAGGCGGCAAAGGCCAAGATAATCGCAGACGGTTGGATTCAGAGGAAGAGGAAGGGCAAGAGTAGACAGGCCCCAGCCATGAGAGGAGCTGGTTTCAAGAGCAAGGCAGGGAGAGCGCGTTGGGACACGGGGGTCGCAAAAGAAAGCCCAGACACAGGCAGGATACAAGGAGGCAGAAAGGGAGCAGAATGGTGTGAGCGGGAGAGAAGCAGTGTGACCGTGCAGCCGTTTTTCCTGGCCTCTCGTTCGTCGCTTTGGCCCCAGGGCGAAGGGCGAATGTGTTCGGTTGGCTCAACAGAAAGAGGCAGGTCAGCCCGCCCGGTGACAGGGTTGCGTGTTGTCGCCGTATACAGACAGTGCTGGGCAACAAGGTAGGCTGAGGCTTCTGATCGTCCTGAAGGGGGGCGAAATAGCGCTTCACCAATCACATATTCGTCAGGACCGAAGGTGCTGTCGCATTCCAGCGCATAGCAAACGAGACGACGTGTAGCGGACTCGGACCAGAAGGGGGGGTTGGCGGGATAGGGGGCAGGTCCAAGGTGGATAGAGCAAAAAAAAGAGGGCAGAAACTGAACAGATGGACGGACGAAAAAAAAAAGATTGCGAAACACTGAAAAAAGAGGCTGGAGAGCTAGACGGGGGAAGCCACGAGGGAGAGAGGAAGAGTGCGACGTAAGAGATGACAAAAGGAGGCAGGCACGCTGGTGAGAGCAGCCGTCGGGGGACACTGGGAAAATGGTAGTGGTGCAGTGCGCTACTGGGCAGTGGGGGAACCGCAGGCCAGAGAAGGGCCGGTCCTCTGTTCTTTTCCTCATTGGCCCCACCGGACGGGCTTCAGCTGCATTAGCGGGCCTTGCGCACGAGTCATAATGCGCGCTGGGGCGACTCGGCGCCACCCCGCTAACTGGAAGAATCCAAGGGCCCGAATGGGAGTTTCCTGCCACCCGATTTCTGGCCTACGTCCTTCTCTGCCATGTAACGAGGGCACTCTAGGGGAACGGGGAGGATGGCCGTTTTCAGGGGCGCTCTTTTTTTTGCTTTTTGTGCCTTTTATGTACTTTTTATCTCAAGTGTCTCTTTTGGTCTTTTCCTCTTTCTCCTTTCTTCTGCATGCGTCGGTCGATTAGTCACGCAGGGGTGCAGACTTCTCCATCCGGATGCAGATTCAGCTTCGGCGACCCGTCTGCGCGCATGGGGCCAAAGAGAAAAAAAAAGAGAGTCAGACATATACGAGAGCGCACAAGTACGAGTCGGGCCTCGTATATTCCGGAGTGCAAAAGACGCGCGCTCTCGTATTGGCGGTTGGCGCAGAACCGCCACAACCAACTGCGACGGTCTGTGCAAAGGCCGCGTTTAGGGGGGGGGGGGGGGGAAGAAAGGCCGTATTATTGTTGCGTTCTTTTCGGGATTCGTCTGGAACATATGTATGTTCGAGGCGGGGTCCGCAGGAGGAGGGGCAGGCGAGGTGCAGCCTCAAGAGAGACCAGCGGTTCTGCACGGCTGATTGGCCAGACCATGCAGGCTGCTGCAGGGCGAGTTGGCCAATCGTTGACGGCGCTCGCTCGAGGGGCTGGTGTTGGTGCGCGTACAAAGACCGGTAGACCCGCGGCTTCGGTGACGCTTGGCGAGAGCGTGCGCCAGTACTCCGTACGTAGGTTCGGATTGTAATAGCTGGTGGTTGACAACATGCTGCAGGGGCGGCTCGCCGTCTAACCGTTTCCATTCTCGCCTTTCCTCGCTGGAGCACTGGAGCGCTGAAGCACCCCGCAATTATCACGTACTCCGTATTCCGTGCCCTTTTTGGCTGCCGCTTCCAGAACCAACTCGAAAGGTTTTTCCGTCACGTGTCGACAAGAGGCACATGCCGGCAAAATTGCCAGAACCAGCCATGCAGGGCCACCCTCTTTCCTTGTCAAACGCAGCGAGTGTCCAACGACATGTGCGGAGCGCGAGTAGTTTGTTCCTGATCCTATCCCGAGTAGTAGCCCTGCCATGATGGCATTGCACTTCCAACGTTTATGGCCCTGTGTCACAACGAGGCGCCTTGGAATGCCAGCACGCCCCAGGAAGTCGAAAATGCTCGCTGGCCCACCAATGGAATGGATGGCTTCGTAAACCAGGACGGCAGCCTCCGTCTCCGAGTATATAATCAAGGTATTGACTCACTCGGTGAATAGTCAGCGTGCTTTTCTAGAAAACATGGAGCAATCCAACAGTTTTTTATAAGGTGGTGTCGCTTGTTGGCACACGTCGCTTCACACGCCCTACCTCTTCTAATATATGCAACTTACTGTTCAAGCTTCGGCATTCAGGTTTAGAAGAGGGCGCCAGCTTTAAGGCGATTATACAGATGATCTGCTTGGATATTTTATAGAAAGAGAGGCAAAGTGGGTAACATACTTACGAGAGTCCATTCGCGAAGGAGCGTTTTCCCTTCTTGTTACTTCTCATAAGTACCTATCCATAATTCGTCCAGGGGCATCAGCTGCTACGCACGAAGCCATAGAAAGGGTCAATAGGACGAATAACGGGCCTAAATGTTTGTGTTCAGGGCAGCCGTGGTCATTTCAATATGCCACAAAGTCCATCCATTGATGGAATACAATGGCTTTAATACAGGGGATGGGGCTATGCCGACGTTCTAGTTGCGACCAAAGATTTCATGGGTATAGAAACGAAGTTCGTCGATAACCAGGCCGGAAGCCTTCTTTATGTTTACGTGCAAGGGATTGGTGATGATGATGATGATATTATGTTACGCCGTGGGGGAAGGCCGTAGGCCCTCCGGACCCCCTAGGGGTAGGGCGTGCTATAGCAGGTCCTCTCGCAGTGTCTATATAGCAGTTTCGTACATGTGGTGGTTGCGCTGACAGCACTGGAGAGACCCAGTCCGCTGTGGCTGCATCACCGCAAGCATTCCCTTGCACCACGGCTCGTCGTGGAGGAACTGGGACAGTTGGGTGCTCTTGCTCGATGCACAAAAGTCCAACAATTTCCACTAGAAACAAAGTGTCATTAAGAATCTCCCAATCCCTTGCACGGCAGGGGGAAAACAACAGCAACAAATCAGCATACCGGTCAGAAGGAGATAGACACGCCACTGCCAATCCTTTATAAGCAGCCGAATGTAGCGGTGTATTACTGCCGCTCGGTGCCGGCAGGAAACTGTGTTAACTGCTTCATAGCACAGATTGGGTCGACGCTAATTCAAAAGACAAGCTACACATATTGGTTGTAGTCTTTGGTCCGAATGATAGTATTGAATGGTCTCGGAAGGTCTGCAGTCCGCATAGATGGTGATCTGGATAGATATATTGGATGGCTTGTGGTCCGATGGACAAAATCAGACTACGTCGTAAAGAGATTCAATGCGAAGTAATGTAGAAGAATCCAAAGATAAGTAGGAGTCGTAACAGTGCTCGCAAGGACTTGTTGGCCGCCCTGTTGGAGCAAGGATCTCTACGTGACCGCAGCAGAGCAGGCGCCACGGGTTGCCGATGTCATCGACCTGTTCCCAGAAGCCTGTCTCTGTTAAGGGTAAACGAAAGAGATTATGTTTAAGAACAAAAACAGTGTGCGAATATATATGTGAGTATGAGATTAGTCCCAATCGGGCAACCGTGTTCCTCGAAATCAGTAAGTCACGATTCTGACAACTTACGTCTCCCTATTTTTACACGCTTCTGAATAATAGCAACCTAAAATACAACGGGATCTACTAGCACCGACAGATAGACGATGAGTTCGCTCTTCTACGGGTGCCCGGCTGCTATGGTGTGCAACCAATTATGTCTGGGAGCTGATCGAAACGCACTATGAATTATAAAGACTCACCAATTAATAAGCATAACTACATGCGACTACCACCGCACCTTACACGAACTGCGATTACTGCTGTTGATTACAGTACTATACGAATCGACTTCAGTTATAGCAATGCCTAAGCCGCCAGCGCTGCCTCCGATGCGCCGCTGCCGCCCTTACTTATAGCGCTGGCTCCGCCTGTGCCGCCGCCATATTTACAGCTGCTGCCTTTGCAGCTGCTGCTTAGTAGCAGAAGTAGCAGCAGAAGCCATAATAGCCTGTAAACAGAGTTGTATACCAGTGCTTTCGGGTCTCTTACAGTGCGGTAATGTTACGTGTGGCTTGCTTAGTAAGCGTGTCGTGAGTCGGTAGCCAACGTAGCGTGCCTGTATCAGGAGCCAATCAGGAAAGCTTACCCCACATCCAAAGACTTTGGACTAAACTACTGTGGGGATTTTCAATCTTTCTCAAAATTTGATATTTCTCGACGATGTCCGAGACAACAGAAACAGGAAAGCGGCGGCAAAACGCAGAGAAACACTGCAGTGCCGCAACTATGGCGGCAGATCGCGGCCTGACAGGCAAGCGAGACTTCTTCAGGGCACGGTTGTCACTCCCGGTGGTGAGCCACCGGGCAGAGATTCGGCAGGCACTGCGCGAACACGACGTGGTGATCGTGTCCAGCGAGACAGGATCGGGCAAGAGCACGCAGCTGCCGCAGTTTCTGCACGATGAGCCGTGGTGCAAGGGCTTGATCGCGGTGACGCAGCCGCGGCGTATCGCGGCCACTTCCCTGGCCTACCGGGTGGCCGAGGAGATGGGCACGCCGCTGCCGACCGGGTGGCTGGGTGCGAAGACCCAGGGCCTGGTTGGATACTCGGTGCGATTCGACTACAAGATTCCCATGGGCACACGCATCAAGTACATGACTGAGGGTATGCTGCTCAAGGAGATGCTGTCGGATCCGGCGCTGGAGCGATACAGCGCCGTGATTGTGGACGAGGTGCACGAGCGCAGCCTCAACGCAGATCTCCTGCTCGCCTTCCTGCGACAGCTCCAGACGGGCGAGCAGCCACGAAAAGCCACGCGTCTCAAAGTGGTCATCATGAGCGCGACGGCCCAAGTCGAAAAATTCCGAGAGTTTTTTGAAAAACAGGACGAGACTTCGACCCCGACGGCGGATACGGAAGGTGCGACAGTCGCGACTATCCCAACCGCGACACCAGCTACAACGACGGCAACGGCGACGGTGTCAGTATCGGACCCGATTTTCACTTCAGTGCCTGCGGAAGTCCGAGTCAAAATTCTCAGCATCCCCGGACGTCAGTTCCCCGTGCGCATAGTGCACAGCCCAGTGAAAGTGCCGAAGCTGGATGTGGCCATTGTCGAGCGCGTTTTGCGGATCAACACAGAAGAGCCGCTGCCGGGCGATGTTCTTGTTTTTCTGGCCGGCCAGGACGAGATTGAGAACGTGACGGGCCTGCTGGCCGACGAGACGGCCTCCCTGCCATCCAACGTGCCGCGTCTGGCCGTGTTCCCGCTCTACGGACAGATGGCGCTCGAGGACCAGGAGCGCGCGCTGCAGCCGACGAGACAGTCTATGACGCGCAAGATCATCCTGGCGACCAACGTGGCCGAGACGTCGGTGACGGTGCCGGGCGTGCGGTTTGTCATTGACAGCGGCAAGCACAAGTGCAAGCGCTACGACGCGTCCATCGGCATTGACACGCTCATGGTCGACCCGATCGCGCAGTCATCAGCCGTGCAGCGCGCCGGTCGTGCCGGTCGTGAGGCCCCCGGAACATGCTACCGCCTCTACACGGAGGACACATTTGCCGAGTTCGCCGCCACCGAGCTTCCCGAGGTGCTGCGCATCGACACGCTCGACGCCTCTCTGCAGCTGGCCTCGCGCAACATCCCCTGCTGGTGGGACCTCCCGCTGCCGGACTTTCCCAGCTTCGACGCTACCCAGGCCGCCGTCATGATGCTCTACAGCCTCGGCGCCATCAACGACAACGGCGCCATCACCCCCGAGGGCCGCATCGTCGCCCGTCTGCCCGTCTCATGCCAGTTTGGCCGTGTGCTGCTCGCCGCGGTCGACGCTGACTGCCTGCTTGAGGCTGTCGACGTGATCGCCTGTCTCACCGCCGGCGACTCGCTCTTTCTGCGCCTCCAGACCGAGGGCGACGACAACGACCGCGAAGCTATTGAGCTCGCCCGCAACGAACTCCTCCGCCGCGAAGGCGACCTGCTCTCCTACCTCACAACCCTCCGCCGGTTTGCACGCATCAAACGGGCCAACCGCGCAAAGACGTGGTGCCACGAGCGTCGCCTCCACCTCCGCAACCTCAACCAGGCCGTCCGCATCCGTCTCCAAATGCGCCGCCTGCTCGTCCAGGAGAAGCTCCTCGAGCCGGACGCGGGCAAGGACCTCGATAAAGAGGAATTCATCCCCCTCTCCCCCGAAAAGACCGACGCCCTCCTCCAGTGCTTCCTCTTCGGCTTCGCCGCAAAGACGGCTTCCCTCGGCGCCGATCAGAGCTACACCTCTACCGTCGGCAACCACACGCTGTCAATCCACCCTTCCAGCGTCATCCACGGCGAAAAGACCGAGAGCATCATGTACATCCAGAATGTATTCACCACCAAAAATTACGTCAGACATGTGAGCGTCGTCGACAAGGAATGGGTCAAGTCGGCCAAGGCCAAGACGCTGGACAGAGAGTAAAGAAGGGCCGTTTGGCGTTTTCCACTGTTTTTCTCCCATATTCTTAGAATTATACCCAGTCGTCACACGAATACAATTAGCTACACACAGAATCAAATCGTGTCATGCGCTGCTGTTCTCGTCGCCCGAGTCTGGCTCCCCGTTCCGGTGCCGTCTAATAGCGTCCATCAGCTCGTACATCTGCCCGATTTGTTGGTCTGTGTGTGTTAGATAAAAAATGGTACCTCTTGTCAAAAAGACGTAGCCTACCGTTCATCTTGGCCACCTTGACCGGGTCCAGCTTCTCGCCCACCCACGAGTCGCCCTCTACCTTTTGTGCGTACAGCTGCCACTCTGTGAGGAAGCCAATCTGCGCGTTTGTCAGCACACCAACACACCAACAAAGCCAACACGCCTTTTCATGAGCATGCGAAAATGACGGACCAGATGAGCCGGGTTGTCGACTTTCCGATGTGCCCGGAACTCCGCCTTGACGTACTCGTCCCCGAGAAGCCGCATTTCGTGTGGCAGATACTTGCGATGTGCCCGTAGCAGCCGCCGGTACAGCGGAATCGGCGGGAGAATCGCCATCGGCGGCGGCCGCAGCCCAGCTCGAGGCCGGGCGGCCGAGGCCATCAAGCGGGCAGTGGGCAGCATTTTGGCAAGAAGAGAAATGCGCACAGGACGCAGTGCTCTGCAGAGTTCCGAGTGTCTCGCCTAGAGTCCAGGTGTGGACGTTTCCTCTCGTTCCTCGGGTGCGAGCCAGAGATTCGGCAGGAAGCACCTGTAAATTTCATGCGCACCGTGGACATCACAGTATTGACACGTTGCTCTACACTGTTCATGGCCAGTTCTTTGCACTTTAGACGTAATATGCTTGGTGTACTCGAAGTTTTCATGTTCAAACTATATACGATGTCGCAGATAATGCACGAACACATGCGCAGCCAAATCCCAAACCACACGCCCGAAATCCAATACGCAACCCAACTCCGTCCCATGCTCTTACCGCACAATGCGGCGGCTTATCTGGCCAGTCGCTGGCAGTCGCTGGCAGTCATTGGCGCCTGTTCAATTCACAGCTCGCGGTAGTCGCTGGGCCGTATCCGCTTCGGCTTGTTCAGGTGCCGATGGGGGTTGATGGGCTTGCGGAAATACGCGTCCTCCTCCTCGCCGTTCTCCTCCTCATTGGCCATGCCGTTTCCACTGGCCACATTGTTATTCTGGAAGTTGTTGAAGCGCTGCTGCTGGACAAACCCGCCGTTTCCATAGCCTCCGCTATTATTTCCGTTCCCATTCCCATTGCCGCTGTTGTTGCCGTTGCCGTTGCCCCAGCCCTGCTGGAAGCCGTTTCCACCAGCCATACCCATCTGCCCCCAGCCCGCTTGGAAGTTGTTGCCGCCGCCAAAGCCACCCCCGTTGCCGTTCATCATCCCCATCCCGGGCATGCCCATTCCGTTCATCATCGGGTTCATCATGTTCATATTGCCCATGCCCATGCCCATGCCGCCCATGCCAAAGTTCATCGGCATTCCTCCAAACGGCATCATGGGCATGCCCATACCCGGCATGCCCATGCCCGGCATGCCGCCCATGCCAGGCATGCCAGGCATGCCAAACCCGTTCATGCTGTTGGCCATCTGCTGCATCGCTTGTTGTTGTGCCTGTTGTTGCTGCATCGCCTTGGGCGCCTTGGGAATGACCGGTCCCTCGGGCTCGTCTTCTGCTGGCCGTTTCTTTGGATTGGTCTGGCCGGTGGCCGAGGAGGCGCCACCATCAGATCCAGACTGCTGCGATACGGCGGGCGACGGCGCGTTTGCTGGTGCCGCCGGTCCTGACAGTTTATTCAAAGGCGAATTCCTGCCTTGGTTCTCGCTCTCTGGTGGTGTTGCTGCCGCCATGCTGGGAGACTGTTTCGCGGCCTCCTCGCCGCTATCCTTCTCCTCCTCGGCCTTCCTCTGGTTGGCCTCTTTTTCTTTCTGGTACGTCCGAATTTTTGCCTCCACCTCATCGTCCGGCTTCAAATCATCGATTAGCACGCCCTCAGCCTGACAACTAGGACAGACGAAGTCGCTCTCAAATAGCGCGTTCGTTATGCAATCGTTGCAGAATGTCTTCCCACAGCACGGAGTTTTCATTGGCTCTAGAAACAGCTTGTTGTCGATGGGACACTCCAACCCCATCTCCTGCAGCTCCTTGTCTGCACGCGCCGCGACCTCCTGGGCAGCAGCGGCAGACTTGTTCTGGGCCTGGAACTTCTCCCACGACGCCTTGTCCGGTTCAGCAATCACGAATTCGCCGTCGGCGTTGACCATGATGCCCGAAGGTGCCTTCGTGTCCTCGTCCGCAGCCTGGGCGAGCACAGCGGCCTTGTCGACCGTCTTCAGGAAAGATCTCGGAATGCCCGTCGTGCGCTTCACCCGCGGCCGGTTGTCGAATTCCGGATTGTCGTTGGTCGGGCATAGCTGGATCCAGTGGCCCTTCTCGCCACAGCGGTAGCATATGTAGCCCTGCGGAGGGTCGTGGTCCGGTACATTAGCTGGACGTCGGTTGCCCGATTTGATAATGGGAGTTTGGCTGGTGTCCACGTTAGCAACTGCACTCAACAAAAGTCGCCTACGACACACTGTGGTGACTTGTGACTTACTGTGACATCTCCTCCTGCTGCGCATTCCACTGCTCCGACTGCGCCGCGAACATGGCAGCCAGCTTGTCCTCCTCCGTCATGGCATTGTTCATCTGCTCAATCGCATTCGAAGTCGCCTTGGCCGTCGCCTTGGCCGTCTGCTCCCGGCGAGATGCATTCTTTGCATTTGCGGGCATCTTGCCGGATACATAGCGCGCGGCACGGCCAGCGCCAGGCTTCATCGGCGGCAGGCGCCGGGCGATCACCGTCGTAGATCGTGGAATAATCGTCGTGTCATCGTCGTACTCCTCTTTACCGTCCTCTGTGTAGATGGCAAGGTCGAAATCGGTGCCGTCTCCAAGACCGCTCTTGAGGATGATATCCCGCTTGAGTTCGAACACCGAGATACCCGTGCCGTCAAACTCCACCCGCGTCGGCTCCTTTTGCGACTTGAACTTGAAGTATACCGAGGACGACATCTTGGTGCGTCAGGCGTATGTCGGGAACAAATCGACTGGTCGTTATGCCCTTAGCAGGCTCTGTCCAAAAACAAGGTTGCTGGTGCTTTTTCGAAATGTAGGGTTGAATCCGAGTCGCTTGCTGTCAATGTTATTTTTGAACGTGTGCGACTGTAAGTCGAAGGAAGGTAAGTAAAGGAAGTCGAGTAAGCTGGTCGTAGTGATGTAGTGACAAGGTCGTTTTGATCTTATGTTTTGGCCTTCTGTCCCCGCCTTGGTCTTTTTCTTGGGAATTGTCGGACCGCTTCCTCTTATTTCAACTTGTGGAATGTAGTGGAATAGTCAAATCAATTTCTGGTTGGTATTCATGGAAACAAAGGAAAACAAAGCAAGACACCGAAGCAGTACAGAGGCTCCAAGCGAACGCTCGATTGGCCGTTAAAGTGTATCTTAAAATAGAAGAGAAAGAGGAATGAAGTCACAAAGAGAGTAAGAAATGCTGTTGTTCCTCCACAAAAGCAGCCTCTGAATCTCTCGCGCGCCAGGATCGGATCTCTCCCTATTGAGCAAACACTGGCCCTTTACCTCAAGAGTCAAGAGCACAGAAACCGTTTACAGTCTACCACCAGCAGACACGGGCGCAGTGATCGGAAATCGTCGAGATGCCAATCGCGCGACTCATTGATCTCTGGAACGATTCGAATACCACCCACAATGCGCGCCGTCTCGTCCAAATCGGAGGGGGGCGGAGAGAAAACACGAAAGGGGGGAGAATTGACACAAAATTCTCGATGAAAGGGGTGTCGGAAGACAAGTTCGATGCAAAGATGTCCTCCACGTCGATGGAAGATAAGCCGAGACAAAGACCGTTACAAAGAGGAGAAGAATAAGGGAGAAGGGGACGGAAAAGGATTTACTGCAATAAGTAAGCCAATAAAAGTCACGTGATGATGGTGACATTTGGTCACGTGGTATGGTAAATGTCAGATTTGTCCAATGGAACCGGGGGTTTGGCCTCGGCAGAGCAATCGGCAAATTTCTCTTTCATCGAGACCATCGAGATGCTCGCTCATCCAAGGTTGCCTCATGCACCCTGCCAATCCTATGGAATGGCATGCCTGGAGAGGCAGCCAGGGCGATGAAAGCCTACGACGTACTTGTATTCGTATGTATGATGTAATGTTCGATTTGCCATCCAGCTGACTCAGGGGAAGTTGCCGCGTGACGTCTACCACACGCCTGCCGACCCGGGACTAGTGGACCGATTACACAAGCAATGATTGGTCAGAGCGCTAACTCGGAGTTTGGGGAATCCGGGCCAAACGGCGGGCGGTAGAAACGGAAAAGTAATGTCCTGCCTGCAAATGGTCCGACTGATCGTGTGTTGCCCAATATGTCTTCCCCTCTTTTGCTCTCTTGATTTTTGGGCCACGATCCCTTTGCTACCTTGCACTGCATCCAAACATCTTGCTACAAACCGCAAAAAGCGCCTGATTGCTGCTGCAACCCCCGGCTGTTCAACCGGTTCGCCAATCCCCGTGGTGCCATAGCAGTTTTCTAGTCTCCACCGTTTTCGCCGCTCCCACTTTTTTTTCGCAACGCCTTCACGACTCTCTTCCTCCTTCTTCCAATCCCTCTTCTGTTAATGGCTTTCGACTGAGCCCCCCCCACGACCAAGACCGGGCCTCCATTGCCTACTTGTCTCTAGTCTCCGTTTTCTTTCTCAATGACAAGTGCCCTTGCAACGGCCTTGGCCTCCTGAGCCTCTGATATTTCAAGCTCTCCCACTTTACCACTTGTCCGCGGTTGCGACCTCCCTGCTTACCTCGGCTTCCCTGCCTTCAACCCCTCCCCCCTCCGACACACTCTATTTCCCTACGACGACGTCGACTCCCGAGCCCCAAGATGGTCCTCACGCACACGACCAACGACATTTACTCACACCCTTTCCCGACGGTCACCTTGGCCTACTTTCTACGCTACTGTTCGCCACAGCTCAACCCGTTTGCCCGACATGTGCTCAGCACCGACACCATCGACAGTCGTGTGGACCCTGAAACGGGCCGCCTACACACGACACGAATCCACCTGAAAAAGTCACGGTTGCCCAAGGCTGTGCTGAAGCTGTTACCGACCAGTGTGACGGGTGGCATGACGGACAAGGCCTCGTACATTCTCGAGACGAGCGTGATTGACATCCACGAGGGCTGGATGCGCTCTGAGAGCCGCAACCTCAACTACACCGGCATCCTGTCGGTGGTCGAGCAGCAGACCTACACGACGGTGCCGACGATGGTGCCGGCAGCCCTGAATGAGACATCAGCGGCCAGCGCCAGCGCCAATGCTACGACGGATGTGGAGACGACGGTGATTTTCCGCTCGCGGCTGGGTGAACGCATCCGGGAGCGGCTCGAGCAGAGCCACCACCGGTACCAGCAGTTCAAGCAGCAAGTGCAGCAGACCAGTGTCGACGAAGCCCGCTCGGGCTGGTTCAGCACCGGGTGGGTGAGCGGCCTGGGCGCCAAGGGCATCCAGCGCAGCATCGAGCTGATGGCCTCGACCAAGACACAGGACCAGCTGGGCAAGAGCCGGGAGGGCATGCGCATGATCCTCGAACGGCTCCGGCAGACCGGCATCATTGGCGTGCTGGAGCTCCGCCGCCGGGCCATGGAGGGAAACCTCGAGGCCTTTGAGATGTCGTGAGAGGAGCCTGTCGAGGATGAGGTGTGGCATCATCCTCCGGTCGCCCAAACGGCACATTCTCAATTTTGAGCCCAAGCATTGGTGAAATAAGGCAACGCGACACGGGGATGAAAAGCAGCTTGCGTCGAGGCAAAAGCAAACAGACGAAAAGCAAAAGGCGTTTTTGGGGGGCATCTACGGACAACACACAATGACAGGAGTGATTATGTCGTGGCTAGGGGAGTGGAAAGTTTTGGTCAATGGCTCGCAAGTGCGTGCCACACTTTTTATTCACCCCGTGTCGATTTGGAGGGACCAATGGAGGGTCGTGTCTGAGACGTGTATGTATGATGAGTATGTCTGCGAAACCTCCCCTATCTCTTATTATTTCATGTTCAAAGGTCATTACCTCGGTAGGCATTTACTGTACGGAAGGATTTGGCAATTCACAAAATAACGTGTATCATATATAGCTTAAAAAGGACAAAAATTACTGACTACCATGGCCCGTCCACCTGAAAACTTTTGCTTGCTTTTTCTTGTGGAAATGCATATTGCGTACTGTGTTCGTCCTTGTTAGGACTACTCACAGTACTAGCATCGTAGCCACGCCCAGTCCTAGCAGTACAGCTGCCTTGGACACGAGACTACTCTGCGTCGCTCCGCTCACAACGACGGCACTGCTCTCAGAGGCGACGCTGCAGGACGTGCTGCCGCTCGAGCTAGTGTTGACAGTAGCATAGCCTTGTGGTGCGTTGCCGTTGCCGAGGTCGCTAGTTGGTTGCGTATAGTTCGAATCGGTAGTGAACGCCTCCGTCGACGATAGGCTAGAAACACGGCCGAGGAGGAACTCGAGCTGGCGGTACGCGACGGTGGGCGCGTACTGCGGAACCATGTGGCCCGACAGGTCGACAGCCGCATAGGTCAAGCCCCGCTCCGTGTGCGCGGTGCCCATGACACCGCTGCCGGCCCAGGATCCCTCGATCGGGTCGTCATGATAGGGGACAAAAAGCGGCTCGGTAGGCCGGGACTGGAAGCCGAGCTTGCCACCCCAAGTCATGTTTTGAATAGTCAAGAGCGTTCCGTTGGCGATCAGGACAAAGTCCAGCGCACCGTGTGCGATGATGACGTTCTGCGTGGCATCGATGACCTGCGGCAGGGCGTGCAGGCCCGAAGGAACCGAGGTGTCAATGCCGTCGACGAAAACATCGATGCTTGCGCACTCTTCCCAGGTGATGTTGGGGGCGTGGATCGCCTCCTTGACGTCAGCACGGTCAAAGTAAATCTGAGCGCCATCTGGAAGATATTCGATGGAGCCCGGAACTATGCGTTGGCACTATGTCAGCTTGATCGGCGGTATGGACAAAGGATCACGTACAGCCAAGAACGTCCCACAGCAGGGGACACGTTGTGGCGACTTGGTAAATATCCCAGCAAGGATTCACGACCATCGCAGCAGTGACAATGTCGTTGTAAATGTTTTCGCAGTCTGTCGAGGTCTGGCCGTCGCTGTCCTGGGCTGGCAGGATGTTGGGTTGTTGGCCAGACGGAGGGTAGACGAGGTATTCCGACAGGTAGTCGGAGTAGCCGCAGCTGTCACTTCGGTTGTGAATGTCGGCAAGGAAGGTGTCGTTGAAGGCGAACAAGCCCAGCCAGTTATCGACGAATGGAGTGGCAACAATGGTGTTCTGGATGTCGTTCTGGCCAACGACGGGGTCGTAGATCAGAATGCCGGAGAGGTCGTAGTACGAGGTGTCATTGGCGTCGAGCATCGCGGCGGCAATGTAGGGAACGTACATGCCGCTTGGTCTTATTAGCAGGATGCAAGAGCAGCAGCTCGGGAGCGGGGAGAGTGGACATACGCATAAGACTCGCCAGCAATGTAGACCTTGAAGCCTTGAAGGGAAAAGAGCTCGACAAAGTTCTTCCAGAAGCCGATGAACTGCTGGCCGACATCTTCCTCGCCGGTGGCGGTCGGAGTGCCCTGAGAGAAGCCGGTGCCAACGGGCTGCTCAATGTAGACAATGTTGGAGAGCTTGTTCCACGCCCAGGTGTTTTGGACCGGCAAATAGGTGCCATACTGCCAGATGAACGGTCCATTTTCCTGGAGCAGGCCCTCAAAGGAAGAACATCCCGGCTACAAGTCCTGTGAGCTTCGCGCGGCATCCAACGAAGACGAGAAGCACTTACACCACCATTGAGCCAAATCACAATGTCCTTTGACGCGGCCTCGTTCGTCGACGGGAAGAACCACCAAAAGAGATTGCTCGGGTCGCTAGCATTGCTCGAGATGGGCAGGGACCCGGCGTAGGACTCGCCAACGTCGAAGTTGACATCCGGGATACCAGTTCCGTTGACGGCATAGCCTACAAAGGTGTCAGGACAAGGAGGAAGCAAACGGGACCCGAAACCCGCTTACTAGAGGTCTTGTTGTTGAGGAAAATGTAATCGGAGGTGCCGCGCCGCTGCAGAGGCTCAGCCGGTTGGCTGTAGTCTGAGCGTGCATGAAGTTTGCCAAAAATGTCGTCTGATCGGCCGACATGGCGTAAGCTGCGGCCGGCCGATGCCACCGACACGAGGGACGAAGCCCACAGACTCTGTTGCCAGCGCATGTTGCTTCTAGTCAAAGAGCGACGTCACTGAAACAGTGGAACGGAACGAGGCAGACAGGACAATGAGGTATCCCGGGGGCTGTTTCTGAAAGCTTGTTTCATGGTGGGGGGGGGTAGACGGGGCGGCGATGCTTTTAAATGCCAGGCGAAATCATCTGTTACGAGTACAATCGGCAGGTCAAACAGGGTGGAGACAAGAGCTGTTTGTCCGTTGGTGACGATAGGAAGGCAATAGAGCCAGGGCCGGTGGGATGAGTGACCGGGTAGAGCTACGAGCTGCACTTTCCTAATGAGGAGCACCACGTTCCCGGTCCCTCTGCACTACTGCAAGTACCACTTCGTATCGCATGCGACATGCCGCTATGTGGGCGAGGCAAGCGATTGGTGTGCCTTGGCAGGTCCAGGACGGCACCACTGCCGATCACCGTTCGCATAAACGCCGCTCGAGGGGGCCTTACGGCAACGAGTGATATCATATTATTGCATGTACGAGAGGGGTGCGGAGTATGTGGCGGTGCTCCATCTTGCCATTTGGAGAGATAGGAAAAATGCAGGATGCGGGGAGTCTGCGAGCCCTCGTAGCTCGGCCTAAAGAGGCAGGCGCATGGGTACGCCTAGCGAGAGCAAGCACCTCCCTTTCTAGGAAGCTATGCCATAACGCCGATCGTATCAACATGGTGTCTCATGGGGTGAAACATGGCAAGAGCGGAGAGCTCGGAACTCTGACCCCCCCCGGCGGTAGATAAGGCCTTGAAGGCGGAGAATAAGACGATTGTGTTCTTTTACAAAGATCTATTGCAAAGCTCTTATCCCACCGATCGCTCATCCCATCCCTCGTGTCTGCCTCGTTACTGTGGTTCGGTGGCTGGGTCGAGCGGAGTACGAGAACGGGCACGGAGCACAGAGTACAGAGTACGTAGTAGTAGCGTGAACAGGAACGGCAGGTACCTTGGCACGAGGGCCAGTCAATGCTGTCGTGTTTCCGGATTGAGCGAACCGAGTCGCTTACTTGTAATACGACTGCTCGTATGTGCTACTTAATCGTCTTTGCGAGGTTTTTCGGCCCTACGACCGGGCCACCCATCAAATGGCGCTTTAGGAGAAAGTACAGTACTCCGTACCGCATGCCGCAGAACAAGGAACAAGCTCGATTGAGCCGCGCTTGGACCACCGCTATTATGTACCCGAATTAAGCGTTGGGGGCTACTCCGTACTCCGTAATATTCTGCTCTAGCTAGCAGATCGCCGGCTCGTTTCTTGGCCTCTGGGCGACTTTGCCTTCTCTGCAGCTGCGGCTGCGGCCTCTTCCTCGGCCAAGACGGCCTGCACGTCGCGGTCGCGCAGCCAGGCGCGCACGGCGGCAAAGATGCGGGCCAGGCCGTCGCCGCCGGCGAGCACGTCGGGCAGGTTGTGGACGTCGAGGCCGCAGCGGTGGTCGGTGACGCGGTCCTGGCTGTAGTTGTAGGTGCGGATCTTGTCGGAGCGCGTGACCTGCGCCTTGGACAGCACGGCGTCGCGCAGCTGGCGGGCCTCTTCCTCGCGCAGCTCGCGGCGGCGCTGGGCCAGACGCGAGCGCAGAATCTTCCAGGCGTTGTCGCGGTTCTGGTGCTGCGACCGCGAGTCCTGCATCGAGACCGTCGTGCCGGTGGGAATGTGCGTCAGCCGAATGGCCGACTCGGTCTTGTTGACGTGCTGGCCGCCGGCGCCGCGCGCGCGCATGGTCTCGATGCGCACGTCGGCCGGCGTCACGTAAAAGTCGCTCTCGGGGTCTTCGGGGTCGGACTTGTCCGCCTCGTCGCCGCCCGTCTCGGACGTCGACGGCAGCACCCACACGGCCGCCGCGCTCGTGTGCGTGCGCCCGTTCTTTTCCGTCGCCGGGATGCGCTGCACACGGTGGATGCCGGCCTCGCCGCGGAAGGCGTCGTACGCGCCCGTGTCCTGCACCTCCAGGATGGCCTCTTGCAGCGCGCTCTCGCCGTCCGAGCCCGTCTCGCCCAGGCTGTCCGACACCTCGTACTTGATCACGCGCGCCCGGTAGCCCTGGCGCGCGCAAAAGCTCTGGTACATGCGGAACAGCGACGCCGTGAAGAAGCGTCCCTCCAGCCCGCCCGGCCCCGGCCGGAACTCGAGCAGACACGGCATCGCCCCGAACGGGTGCTTGGGCGTCAGCGCCACCGACAGCCGCTGCGCCACCTCGTCCAGCCGCGTCGCCGTCAGTCGGAGCTCCTCCTGCGCCAAGCGCCGCAGCTCCTCGTCCTCTTCTTGTGGCGACGCCATCACTTCCAGCTCCTCTGTGGCCCGTCGCGCCTCTTCCCACTCGGCCAGGGCCAGTGCCACGCCCTGGATCTCGCCCACCCGCTTGCCGGCTGCCGCGTCGTACCCCTTCTCCAGAGTCCGCTGCAGCTGCTCGTGCTCGGCTGCCATTCGCTGTGCCCGCTCCAGCAGCACCGCCGGGATCCCACCGGTACCTACCCAAACGGCTGTCAGCTCGAATTCACCACCACCACAAACTCCCGTCACGTACCTGTGCTACTCGCCTGACGGCGGAATTGGGCCGCTGGGCGGCGCGTGAGCACCGTCCTCGCGCATTGGCGACATACCCATGGCGCCACTAACATGGTCGACGTCACAATCGAGGTAATGTCTCGAGCAGCCAGACAGCCCCAACACCAAAAAACTCGTTTTAGGCCCGGCTTTACGGCCGGCGCCTGTTCACGTGACCGGGGAATGTTGGCTGGCTCCGAGAACCCCGCTCGTGCGGGCCGTCAAACGCCACACAAAGCATTGTGTCAATGACCTGTTGGCGATTCGTTGGCACTATATCGTCGACTACAACGTCAATGACCAAGTTTATGATGGGCACTCCTCGGGGTGACAATGAAGGTCCCTTAGCGTGGATGGCGTACATGGAGGGGCCTGGCGGAGGGCATATCGCGGCCATTCGCCGGTGTCGGGCTAGTGACAGCGCCGGAGGGAAGGTGCGATCTTTGCCGATCTACAGTGATAGGAAAGACGACCAATTTCCGGGGGCCTCTTTCCCTCTGTCGGCTCATACTCTGTCTTATCTAGGCACTGGGATATTTCTACTTTTTCAATATTTTCCAGCTGAATATTTCTCTTTCCCTTTTTCCCCAACATGCCGCAAACCACTTCTTCCGTCTTCCCGCCCCCGTCGGATGTGTTCCAGAAATTCCCTAGCCGCCGCAGCGTGGTGCACAGCACCCGCGGTATCGTTTCGTGCTCACAGCCGCTGGCGGCCAAGTGTGGCATTGAAATCCTCCAAGCCGGAGGCAATGCAGCAGTATGTCCCCGTGAATTCAGGGCCGTCATCCGCCGCTTGCCCGGCTAACCGGCTATAGGATGCCGCCGTCGCCGTTGCCGCCGGCCTGAACTTGACAGAGCCGTGCTCGACGGGAATTGGCGGCGATCTCTTCTGCCTCTTTTACGATGCCAAAAAAGGCACTGTCTCGGCCCTGAATGGCTCTGGCCGCTCTGGCCATGCGTATACGCTAGAGCGCATGCGTGGCAGTCTGGGAATGCCCGTGGACGGGTCCGATGGGAAAATCCCGCTCACGAGCGTGCACGCCGTGACCGTGCCCGGTGCTGCCGGCGGTTGGGTTGACGTGGTCGAACGGTTTGGCAGCGGAAAGGTGTCTCTGGCTCAAGTTCTGACGCCTGCCATCACGCTGGGTGAGGCCGGCTATCCGGTGTCGGAGCTGACGGCGTCGGCATGGCAGAGGGGCGAGAGCAAGCTGCGCGCCGCCTCCCCCAACTTTGCCGAGTGGCTCAAAAAGGACCCGAGCGCGCCCGATGGCTTCCGTGCGCCGCGACCCGGTGAGATCATGCGCAACCCGACGCTGGCCCAGACGTTCCGCGCGCTAGGTGAGCAGGGCAAGAAGGGCTTCTACACCGGCCGTGTTGCCGAGGCCCTCGTGCAGGTGGTGCAGGATCTCGGCGGTCACCTGGACCTGTCCGACTTGCAAGACCACCTTGAAAGGGGCTCGGAGTCGGTCAACCCCATCTCGCTCAAGTTCGGTGACGCCAAGGATGGCGTCGAGGTCTGGGAGCACCCGCCCAATGGTCAGGGAATCGTGGCTCTGATGGCGCTGGGCATCATCGAGGCGCTGCAGAAGCAAGGCACTGTGCCCGTGTTTGGTCCGGACGACTTCAACAGCGCACCATACCTACACGTCATCATTGAGGCGCTGCGCCTCGGCTTTAGTGACGCCCACTGGTTCGTCACAGACCCGAACGAGGTGGCCGTGCCGGTGTCCGGCCTGCTGTCATCCGAGTACCTAGCCGAGCGGGCCAAGATTTTCAGCCCCGCGGGCGCAGCAAAGCTCGTCGAGCACGGCACGCCTGGTGGGCCAGCGTTCAAGTCGCCGGCGCTGCAGAGCAGTGATACAGTGTACTTTGCCGTGTCGGACGCGGAGGGCAACGCCATCTCGTTTATCAACTCCAACTACGCCGGCTTTGGCACGGGCATCATTCCCAAGGGTTGCGGCTTCACGTTGCAGAACCGCGGCGGAAACTTCAGCCTGGATCCGAAGCACCCTAACGTGGTGGCACCGCGCAAGCGGCCGTACCACACCATCATCCCGGGCCTTGTCACGAACCAGTCGGACGGCTCGCTGCACTCGGTGTTTGGCGTCATGGGCGGTTTCATGCAGCCGCAGGGCCACGTGCAGACGCTGTTGGGACAGCTGGTGGCCGGGCTGAGCCCGCAGCAGGCACTGGATGCGCCGCGAATCTGCATTGGAGGCATGCCGGACGAGGACGACGAGGCGGCGGGCAGCCTCGTGTGGGTCGAGGAGGGCATGCCAGAGGCGACGATTGAGGGCCTGCGCCAGCTGGGCCACAGCGTGACGGTGGTAAAGGACAAGCAGCGGGCGCTTTTTGGGCGTGGCCAGATCATCCGCTACACGGTCGACCCGATCGAGAAAGTAGCAGTGTGGTCGGCGGGCAGTGACCAGCGCGGTGACGGTGCTGCGTATCCGCTGTAAGACGCTGTGGGCGGGATGATAATTCAGAGATATGGGACTACAACTCGTCTTCCGTTTGGATAGACTGCACAGTATTGCAGATTGGATGTTTCTAGCGTATTCACTCTTTCCATTAATATCGTGGACATTGTGGGGTTTCGATCACCTAACCGTAGCAGTTGCTCAAAGACCCGTTGAATCAGAGTGAGCGCAAGCTACCCCGGCACTTTATGCATCACAGCGCCACAACTAAAACTTGTGTAATAGAGGAACAAAAACTACAGCGTGGAGGGACGAAGTCGCGGTTTTGTTCTTTGCGCGCCTGGTCGTTTCTATCACGTGATTCTAACACTGACGATATCGTTTGGACATTTGAACAGCTCTTCATGGCTCCTTGTCGGCGCCCTCCTCGGTTGGGCCCACGAGCACGTTCTTCTCCTCAAAGAGCTTGGCCAGGTCGCCGCCCTGGTGCATGGCGATGAGAATGTCGCAGCCGCCGACGAACTCGCCGTCGACGTAGAGCTGCGGGATGGTGGGCCAGTCCGAGTACTCCTTGATGCCGGCGCGCAGCTCCGGATCCTCGAGCACGTTAAAGGCGGAGAACTTGGAGGGGTCGACGCCCTGGAGGCCGAGGATCTGGATGGCGGCGCGCGAGAAGCCGCACTGCGGCAGCTCGGGCGTGCCCTTCATGAAGAGCACGACGGGCGCCGACTTGACGGCGCGGTCAATGCCTTGCCGGGTCTCGTCCGAGAGGCAGCGACGGGCCGAGGGGGCAAAGAGGGGGGCGGCGGCCGAGACGAGCACGGGTCGCGACAGCGTCGAGGAGAGCGTCGACGAGAGCGTCGGCCGGGACAGCGCGCGCGGCGAACCAGACGAAAAGGCGGCCGCAGCGGCGACGCGGACCATCGGCGATGGGCGGCGAGCCAGGCGGGCAAGCGGCTGTGGGCAAAGGAGATAGGTCAGCACGGTCCTTGAAAGAAACGCCCCTGTCTCTTCAGCACCAATTCTCCCCGTACCCGCGTTATAGATCGCGACAACATGGTGGGCGGCGTTTCTGGTCGGGGACGTCGGCGAAAGCTCAATTCCAAAACGGAAATACGCAAAAGCGACGGATTTGTCACGCTACCAGAAAATAAGGCTCTCGGCTTTGCGTCGTAATACGGACCGCCTACTGGTCAGCCCCTCCAAATGATGTAATCGGCACAGAAAATAAAAATAAAATAAAAGAGGGAATGGTACAAATCACATCGAGACGAAGCAAAGGTACACGGTATAGAAACGTCCTATTTTATGCTAATGATAATACCCCTCCTCATGCATGGCTCTCCCCCTCGTACATGTATCGCACCCCAAACGCCAAAGACGGTAAAAGACCTTGTTCTGTCCGTTTGTCCCAACCGTATCGTACAAAGCGGCCGCCATCGGCCGCCTTCGCCCGCCTCTTAGTCGTGACGGAACGTGCACTTGTCGCCCTTGGCGCACTTGCCGCTCGCCCAGAACACGCAGGCCTTGGTGCCGATCAGCGCCCGGTTGATGCCGCGCAGGTGGCTCGGCGTCGTCGGGTCGTCGTCCTTATCCCACTCCCATTCGCGCTTGCGCCCATGATGCGGCTTGTTTCCGTTTCCGTTGTTCCCTGCTGCGCCTGCCAGCTCGGTCTTGCCCGGCTGCTGCGCCGCCCATTGTGCCAGCGAGAGCATATACGCCTGGTTGGCGTCCGCCCCGTTCGCCATGTTGGCTCCGTTCGGTAGCTGGCCGCCGCCGGCCATGGTCGCCAGCAACGCCTGCAACTGCCCATCGTCGGCCGTGGACGTTGCCTGCTGCGCCATCGCCGGCACTGCCTGGGACCCACCACCGAGCGTCGCCAGCAGCGCCTGCAACTGCGCATTGGAGTCGCCCGCCGGCTGGGTCTGCTGTTGCTGCTGCTGCTGCTGCATCAAAGCCCAGTACTGCGCATAGGCATTCGGGTCTCCATTCTGCTGTTGCTGCAGTTGTGGTTGTGTTTGCTGCTGCTGCTGCTGACCGAACTGCGCATAAACTGCCGCCCATGCTGCTGCAGCATCCTGCGCTTGTACCGGTGCGGCCGCAGTCGGAGCCGCAGCGGCAGCCGCTTCTGTCCGCGCCTTTTCACGCTGCTTGTCCCGGTTGTACCCCGTCCACCACTCCTTCACCCGCTCCGGGTCGGTAATATACTCGGGTGGCTCCGTTGCCGGGAACGGCTTCGACTTGAGCGGCTGCACAATCTCCTCCACCATATGCCCGGCCGCCTGCATGGCCACATCGCCGTGCTCGCTCCATGGGCGTCGCAGCGCGACCTTGGAAAGGTCCGGAACACCCTTCCAACCCGTGATCACGGCTGAACTCAACAGTCGCACCACCTCTTCTGCCCTGGGGCCCACGAACGAGCTCACGCCCGGTCCAGATCGTGCTCCTGATGCGGCATTCGTGGAGCCAGGCTGCAGCTTCCGCCGCGTATCGACCCGGCTCATGGCATTCCAAAGCGCCCAGTCCCTGCCGTAGTGCTGCTCGTCGTTCCACCGCACCTGCAGCTCCTGCACTGTGGCGTCGTCTGTCGGCAGCGTGATACCCGCGGGGCCTGCGATGGCAGCCTCCGTCGATGGCCCGGGCGACTTGGGCGTCGGCGGAATGTCTGCGGGATCCGTATACACAGCCATGAGGACCGTGTTCTCCCGCTCCGCCTGGGCCTTTCGTTCGTCCGAGTGCACCGTCATGTCGCCGCCGCGCGTGCTGAACGTCTTCTTCCTCTTGTCTGTCGGGATGCCTGCGAAGCTGACGGCCGACGGCTCGAACCACGGCCGATACGGCAGCTCGTCGTCTTCATCAGAACCGCCCGCACCACCACCGCCGTTGCCGCCGGCGTCCTCGTCCTCGTCCTCTTCGATCTGGACGCCCTTCTTGAGGCTGCGCTTGAGCGCCAAACCTTCCGATCGGTCGTCGCCAGCGTCGCGGAGGAGGTAGTTCGCCCGGCCCTCATCCTCACCCTTGTCTTTGGTGAAGATGCGCACCTCCGTCAGCGCATCTCCAATCTTCCACGAAACCCGCAGTTTCCTCCGGCTCTCCTTGCGAAGACGCTTGGCCTTCTCTTCGGGTGATTCTGTGGAAGAGACGCTCTCGCCCGACGACTCCGGTGTCGGTGACGCAGGCAGCTTCGTCTTGGCCTTGGAGATCTCGTCCAGCAACGCGCCGAGCTTTGACTGACTCGACCCAGAAGAGGGCTCCGCTTTAGGCGCTGATATCTTCTTAATTCTGTACGGCTCGCGCGGCTTTGGTGGCTCCGTTGCCTCCTGCTTGGCGAGCGACGCTCCGGAGCCCGAGTTTCCGGTCACGCTTGTCTTTGCTGTCTCCTTGGCCGATTCTGTCCGGACTGACGTAGGCTGCGACAAGTCCGTCTTTGCTGTGTCGGCCTTGGCGGCTAAAGGCTTCACGTTCGGCCTCGATTTGCCCGGCAGCAGCGCCGTGCCAGCCCATGCCTTTGGTGCGGTGGATGGCGCTGCCGTTCCGCTGTATGTCGAAGTCGTTGCCTTCGCCGCCGCCGGCCTGCTGACAGATTGCGATATTCCGGAACTTGTCGCAATCTTCTTCACCGAGCGCGCGTCAGCCTCCTCGTCTCGAGGTCTTTTGGCCGACAGCGAGTCTGACGGCACTCGGCCGGTTGGCTTCAACGCCTTAGGCTGTCCATCGGAGCCAAGCGACGAAGGTGCCGGAGATCCCGAGAGCCGTTCGGCCTTACGATGCACGGTCTTGGACACAATTTCCCCGACCAGCTCTTTGACCTCGTCATCTCCCTTGGCCATGAACCGTTTCTGAATCTTGTCGAACTTGAGCTTCTGGTTGAGCATCTCATCCGTCACCGTTGTGAACTGCGACATGAAGCCAAGCAGCGTCTTTGGCAGTTTCCCAACAAAGTCTGACGCATTCACGCAGTCGCGGAGCGCCGACACCAGATTGGCCACCAGCGGCCCATTACCACCGAGATTCTCCAGCACCTGTTCGTTGCCCTTTTCGTCGGCAGCATCGACAGCACGCAGGAGGAGTTCCTGCTTCGAAGCGAGAATCTTCTTGAGGTTGTCAATGTCCACCTTGGTGCCGCTCTCCTCTGCCTTCTTCAGCTTCTCTTTGGTCTCCTTGATGTTGTCGTAGATGCCCTTGATGAAGTCGCCAAAGTGCTTGACGGCACGTTTGATTGTTGTCGGCTTGTTGTCCTCGACGTAGACAATTCCGATCGCATCCCAAGCGGCAGCGTCAGCAGGGTCGCTGGGGCGAGTAGCGCTGCGGACCTGTTCAGTGTTAGAGAAATTGTGCAAGGCAGTCAAAGGGCCTGGCTGTGCTCACCTCTTCCTCTTCCTCCTCGTCGCTATCGGGAGAATCCATGGCCGCCGGGCTCCGCCCTTGCATCATTGCACTGCCTACAGGTCGTTTGGTCTGCTCGCCCAGAGAGGCAAACTTGTATACCTTCGGAGGCAGAACTAGAGCCAACTGTCAGTCGCCATTTCATAGAAGAGGTTAGAGGGCTGGGATCTTACTTTTATTTAAACTCTTGAGCTTGCTGCGAAGTTCAGCAAGCAAGGCGACCTTCTTGTCCAGGGGCTGCGCGCTGATAAGACGATCATAGTGGGCGATGATCTCACATGGGAGGCTTCCCTTGCGTCCAGGGAAATGCTTCCTGCCCAGCTCTTTGGTTGGATCGGGCTGCACAGCTGGCTCAATGGTCGTCGAGGGAGGCTCAATCTGCACCATGTTGCCGAGAGCCAGATATAGCGCACCTGGGAACAGTTGGTTTCGCTCCAGAGTGTCTGCAGCACTGACGAGGTGTGGGATCGGCTTCGGGATCGAATCTGCCAGTGTTGTCTTCCTAAAGGCAACCTTGGTAGGCTTGGCCTTGGGAGGCGGCACTGAAAGACTAGGGCTCGGTGACTGGGCCATGGGAGACGCCGAATATGCCACAGATCTGGTTGGTGCTGCATATGTCGGGCCGACTTGAGCTTGCACAAAAGATATCGGCTGTTGTGCCGTTCCTCTCGGTGCTCCAGGCTGAGCTCCTGGCTGCAGCTGGGATTGCCGTGCCGGCCGGGCTGGTGCGGCATTTTGAAAGGCAGGCTGCTGCAGGGGTCGTTGTTGAGGTGGTTGCTGCTGTTGCTGCTGCTGCTGCTGCTGTTGTTGTTGCTGCTGCTGCTGCTGCTGCTGCATCTGCTGAATTTTTTGTTGCTGCAGCATTTGGTGTTGCATGGCCTGCCTTGCCTGCAGCTGTTGCATTTGAGCTTGGGTTCGCGGCTGTGCCTGCTGTGGCGGTGGTTGGGATTGCTGCTGGAATTGTTGTGGCTGCTGCTGCGGTTGTTGCTGCTGCTGCTGTGGCTGCTGTGGGAGCTGCTGTGGCAGTTGTTGTTGCCGCTGCTGCTGAGGTCCTACAGACGGAGACTGGCGTGTCATAAACTGCTGTTCCGACCACATCTGCGGCATCATGGAGGTGGATGTCGGCGTGCCCTGGCTGTAAGCGCCCTGAAACTGGGCCTCGGCAGAGGCCGTGCCGGCAGACTGCTGCCAGGCATTCGGAGCCTGTGTCTGTGGCTGGGGCTGCCGTTGCTGCACGAAACCGCCCATCTGTGACATGTTCATTTGCTGCTGGATTTGCTGGCCCTGGGGTTGGTTGTGCGCCTGTGTTGCCTTGGGGGTCTGCTGGGGTGCCTGTTGCTGCTGTTGCGGTTGCTGCTGTTGCTGGATATGTTGCGGCTCCCGGTGTGCCCCCATGGCAGTTTGTCTTTGGAGCCGGCTATCCTGTTGCAGCCAGGCTTGTGTTTGGGGATCGGAGGGTGCTGCCGTAATCGGGGGGGCATTGCCTGCTGCAGAAAAGGCGAATTCTGATAGATCTGCACGGTTTTGCATAATGATCTGTCGCTGCTGCTGCGGCGTGGGTTGATTCCGTGGCTGCCACTGGTGGTTGCCGCCCATCTGCTCTGGCAGATACGGCATGCCTCCCATCAGTTCATCTGCGGCAGAGAACCCCTCAGCACCGAATGGCATGCCGCCGCCGCTGAAATTCTGGGCCGCGTCGAAGCCATGGGCAGGACCCTGGGCATTGGCAAAGATGGAAGACGGCGAGTTGGCCGACGTGGCCGGAAGCTGGTAGGCCTCCCAAACTTGCTGCGGCGGCATTGAAGTAGCCTGCAGCTGGCCCGGGGCGACAATGCCGTTCATGGCGAAGTGCGTGTTCTGGGCATGGCCAAAAGGCTGAGTCGTGTTGGGAGCGTCGGCATGTTGCCACACTTCCTGCTGGTGTGGCGGCAGCGTGTTTATGCCCAGCATTTCGTCAACATCATTGGTGAGCGCGAATTCATTGCCATCCTCAAAGTTCATGGGCCAGCCGCGATCTCCAACGCCCTGTTGGGCCATTATGTTGATGCAAGTCGGCAGGCGTCACGTGCAGTGTCGCAGGTTACGGCCGTTGAAGAACCTTAAAAGTAAAAATGTGCTAGTCCAGGAATAGACAAGCGCAGGCAGGTCTGTGGAGAAGCAAGTTAGTGGTCAGAAAACTGTCAACTTTGCGATTTAGTGCTGTTTGGTGGATAGCAGTGCTAGAAAGGTAAACGGCCCACTGAAGTGGTGAAACAAAGCAAGGCCAAGGAGACAGCAAGGCAAGGCCAACGAGGACGCGCCAGAATGAGAGAGACAGAGCCACAACGAGAGCCGGAGAGCCAAGGAGAGCTGGGCCAAGAGAGACGAGCCGCGTAAGCACGCTTGCCGTGGTCGGCTGCTGCGACTAGGCCACTTTGGGGCTGTTTCTGGCGTTTTGGTGGGGAGGGTCCTGCAGGCCAGACAGGCAGAATGCGCATTCTCAGACACAAATGGCTGTCTGCTGGAGAGTGGCCGGCAAGGGCAAGGGGCGAAAAGAGCACTTCTGCAAGTTGATCGCGCACGATATTGTGTTTGGCTGTGTCGTGGCTGGGCTGCATTTTGCGGCGTCCGAGTGTACCGGCAGAGAGGACGGTTGGGGCCGAGGGCGAGGCCATTGTGGCTGTGGCCATGCTCGATCGCACCACTCGCGATGAAATGTGCATGTCGCTCTTGTCGGGTTGATGCCGTGGCTTCCGCTCTTGTTCACTGGTCCCTCCCATGCCAGACCACGGCTCTAAATTCACTCAACGTATTTTGAGCGCAGAATCAAGATTCTTAGGCATCAAAAGCGTTACTCCTGAAACGACGGCAATTTGTCCCTCTCTGGCTCTGCTGTCCTTCTCCTGCTGGGTCATCTTTCTTTGCTCTCATTTCCTGCTCGTGGCTGGCCTCTTTCAGCTGGCCTCTCTTTTCTTTTTTCCTTGTTTCGCTGGCCTCTCATTAAGACTCCCATTTTCGACCGATCTCGTCCGGCCGTTCGGTGTCGCGGCTCGCAATTCATTCCTGCGAGCCGACATCCAGAAGCGGGCGGACGAGAAGGGATCAGGGGAGGAGAATTATAGCTCAGACAGAGGGACAGATAGACGCGGTACAGGAAGGTGCAGTAAAGCGGCGAGCAGCGCAGAGCTGCCGGAAGGCCAGGTCGGAGTAGAGGGCAGAATGGTTTGGGGGGAAAGGAGGAGTGTTTGCATACCCGGTAAATCGCTGGCGATTGCTAGCAATCGCTGGCAATGCGACGCTCTGGAGCAGCAGCAAAAGCTGGCGTCTGTTCTGCTTGAATTTGAGTGTTTACTACGCTGAGGCGTGTCGCCTCATTTCGGGTGTTTCCCTTTCCCTCCTTTCTGTCCGTCTTTCCTCTGGGGACGACAGGTTACAGCATGGCTAGTCGGAAAGCGTGACAGGAAAAAGAAAGCGAGAGAATGGGACGACTAGAAGAGAGAAGGCGGTGCCGTGGTTGGAAGAGAAGGAATAAACAGCAGGGGAAAATTGAAAGCGGAAAAATAGCGAAGGGGTTGGGGGAGCCTGGACCCGTTCGGCGCTGATTGGGTGGCGTGGGCGGGTTCTTGTAGGCGTGCGCGACGACACGTCGTTTGGAGGACAAGGCGCTGCGGGCTGCAGTGTGGTCAGGGTCGTGCCTTCCCGGTCAGTACGCACCACTCTGGGTCGCAGGACGTTTGTTGTCGATGCAAGGGAATTTCGAAGTGAATGGATCGGCACGCGACGAGAACGTGAGAGCCAACACAAGGAGCGGTCGCGCCGGGGGCAAGAGGATGGACGGGCGGCAAGTTGATAATTCGGTGCGGACCTGAAGACGGCGCTGCTTACACGGGCCGTGGCAAAATAGCAACGTCGGGTGGCGATGGACGGATGTTGATGGGGGAGTTGTGGTGGATGAAGAAGAAACTCGAGCAGGATGGAAAGAAGTTTTGCAGAGGCGGAGAAAGTACCCGGTCGCTGTTCTGTTAGCGCTGAAACCACGCGCGCCGCCCTGTAATGGCCGTATTAATATCTGATATATCCAATCTTACACGGCCACAATCCTATTCCGGAAACAGACAAAGCAAAAAACAGGCATCCGGCGCGCTGCAGGAGCGGCCAACGCACCCGCTTCTCTTTATGCACTGCCATTCGGCAAGTGACCTGTCGCTACGGCCGTGACGGTCACTCGCCCGTCTCGTGTTGTGCCCGTTGGGGCCAGGGGGGCCAGGGGGCACATGCCAGCCCGTGTCCGTGTCACGTGTGCGTGTCACGTGATCTTGCGGTCACTCTAGCGTGGAAAAAAAAGCTGTTTTGCATCCCGGGCAAGTCGACGATCGCCAGCGCAGGAACAGGCAATTGGCGCCCACCCATTGACCTCTCATTCCGGCCCATTCACCCCCCCGTTTGTCCCACTCGTGATGCCGCGGTACACGCCAGCGGCACGGCCGCTCCTGCGAGCCGCGTTGCTACCGTTCCGGCCGGCGGTCTCGACCCAGATCTCGACCCAGATCTCGCGGTCGTCCTCGTCCTCGACGTCCCCGCCCACCTCGACCACGCCCCCCTCCTCGGACGCCAACCCCGTGCTCGAGGGATGGGAGCTCGACCCATCCCAGACCACGCTGCCGTGGGCCGAAAAGGAGCTGATGCGCCGGGGCACGCCGCCGGTGGGCTCGCGGCGACGACGGGCGGCGGTGCGGGCGGCCACGGCGGCCAACCCGGACGGCCCGGTTCCGTTTGAGCTGCTGCCGTACCAGTGCTTCCAGGAGGCGCGCAAGGTGCTGGCGGCCGACCGGGACGACAAGCTGCGGCAGCTGGCGGTGGCGGCGGGCAAGATCCGCAAGCTGGAGGCGGTGGTGACGGACCCGACGAGCGACCTGATGGGGCTGGCCAACACGTCGCGCGGCGGCGAGCCGTTCCGGCAGCGGCGGCTGGCCAGCCTGCGGCAGCACGTGGAGAAGCTCAAGATCCTGGCCGACATCAACGACCCCCAGGTGAAGCGGCGGTTCGAGGATGGACTCGGTGCGTAGTCTTTGTTCCTCTGGGGCCTCTGCCCTCTCCGTTTCCCCATCCTTTCCTCTTTCTGTCTTTCCTCCCTCCCTCTCCACTCCTCCAATCCTCTTCTCTCTCCTCTTTTGTCTCCCCCCCTCCACTCTACTCTCCCCAAACTAACCCCCCCAAGCCGACTACAGCAAACCCATCTACCGCCACCTCGCTGAACAGCGCTGGCGCGGCCGTCCCCTGCGCCTCCTCCAGCAGCGCATCGACCAGTTCCACCTCGCGCCCGACCTGCTGCCCGCCGCCCTGCTGCAGCCCCGCGCCGACGTCCAGCTCTTCTTCCGCTCCTACCAGGTACCCCCTGGCGCCATCGTCGACAGCCTCATCAGCGAAGTCTGCCCCCGCCTGCGCGTCCAGCTCTTTGACCGCGGCGCCCGTCTCGTCACCGTCGCCGTCATCGACCCCGATGTCCCCGATTTGGAAAACGACACCTTTGGCCGCCGCTGCCACTTTCTCGCCGCCAACATCCCCCTCGCGCCCACCGACGACTCCGTCCCGCTCAGCCGCCTCGACCCCGCCACCCAGCTCGTCATGCCCTGGCTGCCCGCCTTTGCCCAAAAGGGCTCCGGCCCGCACCGTCTCGCCGTCTTTGTGCTCGAGCAGCGCGGCCCGGTCGTGACCGGCCAGTCGGCTGAGGCTGACTCATCGGCTGACTCATCGGCCGTGCCCGCCTCACCCCCCCTGGACTTGGCCGCCCTCCGCGCCGCCTACCCCTCCCGCGACGGCTTCACCCTCCGCCACCTCGTCGACAAGTTCGACCTCGACCCCGTCGGCTGCACCCTCTTCCGCACCGAGTGGGACGCCGGCACCGAGGGCGTCATGAACCGCGCCGGCATCCCCGACGCCGAGCTCGAGCTCAAGCCCGTCCGCTTCGCCTCCCTCAAGCCGCCCCGCAAGGCTCGCGGCTGGGAGGCCAAGCACTCGGGCCCCAAGTACCGCCATCTGTGGAAGTACACCCACCGCATCGCCACGCCAAGGCGCAAGTTCGTCCGCTAGATGGTGCTCTGGCCATGTTCGTCCCAGAATGTATGATAGCATTGAGCACGTGTCTGCGTGGAATCTACGCTATGAAAAAGCAAACTCCCAAATTGCCAATTCCCAATTCGTCATCATGATAATGCCTTCCGTTGTCTGTCCTTTTTGCCCTTACACCAGAACCCGCAACACCGTGTCGTCCGATACCCTACTATGCACGACCACTGTCATGTTGCTGCTGCTATCCGAAACATCGTCGCCGTCCGTGTCCTCGTCGCTCGAAAACAGCTTGGCCGTGTAGCAATCCAGCTCCGCTACCGTCCGCTCAGCCGCCTCGGCCCTCGTCCTCCACGCCTCGCACTCGCGGTCCTTGGCTTCCAGCTGCCGCCGCAGGTCCTGTAATTGTGCCAGCAGCACCGGACTCGGCTCTGGGTGTCCGCCTGGCCGTGAAATGTCGACACCTCGCCGCGCCACGGCTGGGGACACCTTCCGCGGCGGGTATCGACATCCCGGTGGCCGCTCCGCACCACCGAGTCCCCCCTTCGTATTGGCCGAGCGAGACAACTCTCGCCTTCCGTTGGCCAATGGCAGACATCCTTTTCCTTCGCTTCGTGTCTGACGCATACGTCTGCGCTCGTGTGCCAGCTCTAGTGTCCCCGCGGACGAGTCGGGTCCGTTTGTCTTTGGGTGCCAAACTGGCGTCGTCGGTCTTGGCGGTTCTGTTTTGGTTGGTGAGCTGCCTTGCATGTACCTCGACGCATTGATCGGCGTCTTGGGTGGATCTTGGCTTTGTGGAACTGGCGTCGACACCCTGCTGCCACTATCAAACAGGGCAGCCATTGCCTTCACAGTCCCCGCCGCCGACTTGGGGTCCGACGCCTCGGTCGTGGGCGGCGCGACGGCCTCGGCCTTTCGTCTCTTAGAATGCGTCCTGTTCATATCCTTGGCCTCGTTCTTGATTTCCGACAGCGGAGACTGCACGGACGAGCTTTCGGTGTGGAAGCGCCCGCCCGCCTCAAACGTCGACTTGCGTCGAAGCACGTCGCTCCCTCCGGCCACGGGCCGTTTGCGGCTTGGTCCGATCGGCTCATTTTCTGCGTTTCTCGACTGTCTCGGCAGCTGAGGATGGCCGATGTGCCCTTTGTCCACGGAACCGCTGTCCATGGCACCAGTTCGCCATCGGCGATCCGCCGTCGGCGTGGGCACGGCGTGAGAATTGTCTGATGGAGCTGTGCCCTGTGGTGGCCACCGCACCTTGCCTACAGAGGTCGGTTCATCACGGTCATTGAGAGGCAAGGCGGCTAGCACATTGTGTCGGCTGGACGGTGTGTCACTGTTCTCTGTCTTGATGGAGACTTCACTCCGTCCTGGCGTCCTCCGCGGCTGTGCTGTCGGTGTAGCCGCCGTTCGGGGATTGATGAAACGCGCAATGAGGGCGGCCGTCTTGGAGGGCGACCCGTCGCCGGCACCGATGAGCGCCCCAAAACTCGATCGTCTCGAAGTCGTCGTGACCGGCTTCGCAACGCCTGTCATCTTATCCGGGCTCTGTACCTCCACCGGCTTCAGCTTGGATCTCCAGGACGGATCGACAATGTAGCTGTCAATCGGGGGAGTGTGGCTGTCGTGGCTTCTCTGTAGGATCGCCGATGGCAAAAGCGCAGGCCGCAATTCTTCTTCAGAGGGAGACAAAGCCGCCACGGCCTGCCTCACAAACGTGTTCGGCATGTTTTCCAACTCCACAGCCTCCGGCCGATCCTCCATTTCACTCCTCTTTTGAAAAGCCATGCCTCCCGGATACCCCTCGGCTGGTTGTCTGAACAGCGGCCACTGGGGAGGTTGATGAATGCCCACCGCATGGGAAGCGCCGTCATGTTCAAAAGATACAGACCCGCTGCGTGTCTTTCGGAGGTGCGCCCGCCGAGACCGGACCGTGTGAGGCACCGCTCCCCGCTGCTTCAGATCAGAAAACGTCTCCGATCTAGAGGGACGCAATACCCGCGGCGCCCTCGGCTGGATGCTGGGCGGCTGGTGCTGCGTCAAGGACTGCTTCCTCATAATCGACAGGTTGTTCATTTGCGTCACGACCAAAGCCCAGTGCGTGATAAGCATTTCAGCAACACTGTTGGCCAGAAGAACCTTGTCCAGGGTTAAGGCGGTCGCGAACGGGGGCCGTTTCTCCGACGCGGCGCTCTTCCTTCTTCTCGACCGAGGCGAGGGGGTCCCAAAGGCGGACGGGAGAAAGGAAGACGGGAGGGCATCTTCGCTACCCTCCAGCGGATACAGTTCCAACAAGTCGCCCAACAGTAGCGGCCCAAAGATGATACCCAGGGCACCAAATCCCATCAGCTCAGAGTTGGCCACGCGGCTCCCGTAGGTCTCTTCACTGGTGCCAGCCGCCTCTGCGGCACGTCCGATGAGACTAAGAATGCCAAAGACGGCACAGATCAGCTCGGTCTGCAGAAACGACGGAACCGCCCCGACAGCCAAGGCAATGAGCTGTGCACGGATGGTACCGCCGTCTTCCAACATGCGCCCTTGACCACCCGGGAGAAACAGTCGGTGGATGTGCACGAGTGCGTCAAACAATGACAGGTGTCCGAGAATGCCGCCAGGGAGGCCGGCAAGAAGTCGCTTGAATACGGATGCCACGTCGTGGACGCCGCAGTTGATGTGAAAGGGCAGGTTCGGGGACCGGACGGTGGCCGCAATATCAGCCTCGTCAATGTTGATGCAGTAGTAGTCATAGAGCTCGCCCACCGTCCGTGTGGAGCCCGATATCCTAAAGATTCCGCGCGTTTCGGGCCCTGGCTAGTCAGCATATCCTGCTCAACGAAGCCGCGAAAATCAGCAAAGCACGCACCGTTCTGAGCGAGGTACTGTGCCGCCGCCCGGATGCACGTCGGCAGCGTCAGCGCCCGCGTGGCGTACTCGTTCGGCAGGTACAGCAAGCTCTTGCCACAGAGCCGCACCAGCGTCTGCAACGTCTCGTTCTTGAGCGCGTCTTTGGTGTCCCTGGTCTTGGCCTCGCCTTTGCCATTCTGGAGCTGGCTGGCCGTGTCGCTCTCGCTGTGTCGATGCCGCAGAATCTTTTCCGATCTGGAGGACTGGCGCGAGGCCCGTCGGGGCGTTGTCGTTGCCGACTTGCCAAAGGCGCGAGCAAACCAGTTCCGCCGGTCCTCAGCCTGAGAGTCGTGGTCCATCTGCAAAGTCAGCTGCCGTCCGTGAAGCAGAAAAAGGAAGAGACGCACCAAAAACTCCTCTGGATCGTCGCTAAACAAGAGAGGCGGCAGTCCGTGCTGTGCGAAGTCATGTTAGCAGAGAGCAAGACAGCAGAGGCATCCCAAGGCGGCCAAACCTTGTCCGCCAAGCGGTTGTAATCCTGCAGGTATCGGCAGTGCTCCGGTAGGCTTGTCGGCTCGCCGCCGTCCGTAAAGGGATCGCCGGTCTCGGTACTGGTCCAGGGCACGGTGCCGCGGTAGGGACGGGTGGGCCCCTCTACCATGCCGAAGCGGCCAACAGACGGGCCTGGAAATGGGACGATCAAAGGCTGTGGTAGTACCGCGGCAGTGGCGTCTTCGCTCGGCCCCAGGCCAGCGTTGCGAGGCGGCCATGCGGTCTGGGCTAGTGGTGCCATGGGCGGCGGCAGACGTGGCCGGCCATGTCTGTCCGATGCATGCTCAGACGCATGACTGGCATGGTAGGTGTGCATTGGGGCTGTTGGAACGATGGCGAGGAATGTGAGGAATGCGCAAATGCGCAAATGCGCAAATGTATCAAAGTCGAGGAACGAGGCGCTACTGTCCGCACCACCCAGACACAGCCCACGAAAACACAAAACAGGCGTCGGGCATATATCGATCGAGTGGTGCTCACAGCGGTTGGGGTGGATGTGGGAGGAGAGAGCCCAAGAGGCAGGTCCAGGCAAAATCCTCTTTGTTTACTTTGTTTGGGGTGTCCGTATGCTGAGCCGGACGCATGAGGCAGCTGCGGGACTCGGTCGCACTTTCCTTTCTTTTTGAGCGGCGCAGACCGCACAGCTTGGCAACGCCCCGGACATTGTGTCAGGCCATCTGGGCCGCTGCAGGCACCGATCCGCTCTTAGTTGGGGGGGCGGGCTAACATAAACAAAAACAGACGTGGCGGGGGAACGACGCTCCACAGCCAGCCACAGAAGGAGCATAATACGAGAATGCGCACACATGAAACAATGTATTGATTGTCACTTTTAGGATTCGGGAGAAGTTGGTACATGACAGTGCCAGTCCTACTAGATTTACTAGAATGCAGCAAGGCTACGACTCTTAGTTTGAACGATATTAAATGTTGTTGGTCCTAAAGCTAGACTCTTAGAACAAGCTCGATCGTTTTGATCCATGCTTGACCCCATACAGTACATGGAAAAACACGACTACTCGTACAAGTACATAGGCCACACCAGAGATATGAGAGCCCTGGAGATGTCAAGATGTGGTACACGCGCATGCGCTACATTCAGATGCAGTTGTTCTGTCTCTGGCACCAAAGTTTGTGTCGCTGGCATCCCGTGTCCCGTTCGCTGTCTGTCTTGCTCAAGCGACAGAAATGACGCTCGGCCGGCACGTCAAGGAGAATACGAGTAGCGTACTCGTAGTCTAATACTCCGTAGACCTGGAAGGGCTCCCTTTTCTGTCCATTCCATGCATTCAGCGGGTGGCTGACGAGCTTCGTCTGACTCATAAAGTTGGGGAATCTGAACTTGGCCAGCTCTGTTCCAGCGTCTTTATGTCAAAGGCGTTCTGCTTCCCTGGTGATAGATGGTACGAGTGCCGGGAGGATTGTCCCACTTTCGAAATGCAAGCGATTTGCCCATGATTTCCCGCCATGGCGTTGTCTCTGGCAATGAGAAGACCCACATCTTGGTACAACTAAAGTCTCTCTGGCCACGATGGGGTCCTCGACTAACAGCTCACGCTGGCATCAGCTCTCGTCGAACTTCTGCCACACTTGGAAGCGATTATTGTCCTCTTTACCCGATTGGCTTGACCAATAATAGAGTGAAAGGGGGATGGATATGTAGCGAGAAGCAGGATCTGCTTGTTGTTTCTCGCTTCTCGCTTCTCACTTCTCACTCCTCACTCCTCACTCCTCACTTTCACTTTCTCGTCCCACTCCGGCTGCCGTCAATGTTCTCATTCTACGTCTATCATAAGCAAATACACCGCAGCGGCACGACAGAGAAAAAAAAATAGAAAAATAGAAATTACAACGCCGATATAGAAAAGCGTAGCGACGACAAATGACACCAGATCCAGTCGCTGCAGTCCGAAATCTAGCCCTCCTACCCTTGCACGACGGTCTGCGCCCGGGCGATGGCAGCCTGGGCGTCCAGGGCAAAGGGAGTGTCGTCGTTGCCGTCGGGGTCGGCGCCGTGCAGCAGGACGTACTTGAGAATGTCGGACAGGGAGATGATGCCGCGCAAGCGGGTGTCGTCGTCAATGACAATGAGACGGTGCACGCGCGACTTGCGGACGGCGTCAAAGATGCTGTCGAGCCGGTCCTCTTCGCTGCAGGTGTAGATGCCCGGAAAGTCCTCGGCGCGCTTGGAGAGCGCCTCGCCGATGCTGGACTGCAGGTCGTCGTAGACGCCGCCCTGGATGCAGGGGATGACGTCGACGGCCTCGAACACGTTGAGCACATGGCCGTAGTCGTCGACGACGGGAATGGCCGAGATGTTGTGCTCGACCATGATGTGAATCGCGCTCATCACCGGGTCGGACATGCGCGCCGTCTGCAGGCCCGTGTACGTGCCCAGGCCGATCTCGCGCACCGGCTTGCGTAGCAGCAGCGTGTTGGTCTCGTTGTTGACCGCGATGAACTTGAGGATCCGGTACTGCGTGATCACGCTGACCACCATCTCATGGCCCGTCTCGTCGTCCACGTTGACCAGCGGGATCCGCCGCGCCCGCGTCCGCAGCATCGCCCGGCACGCGTGGTATAGCGGCCGGTCCGGATGCACCGACATGGTCTCGAGCGGCTGTGCCCCAATCGCCTTTTCTATCTCTGCCACGTTCCGTCAGCACGCCAGCCCGCCACGCTGTTCGATCCGGGCCAAACCCACCTCGCAGTCCGCAGAGGCGGAAGTCGTCAATGTCGTCGAGCCGGTCGGGGTACTGGTAGTAGTACTGTATCAGGTTGAGGTAGTCGGTGCTGGTGAGCAGACCGGCAAATGTCGACTTTGCCGAGTCCCAGAGTGGCGCCGACACGATGCCTACTGGATCATTAGCACCGAGGGATTCTCCACGTCTCTGTTGCATCCGGCTCACGGCTCTCACCATTCTGAATCAGGATCGACAGGCTCTTGCGGATGAGCAGCTGGTTGTCGAGGATGATGAGGCGGAACGACAGAGGGAGGACGTCGTAGCTGGTGCGGACCTTGAGGAACTCGCGAATGTTTTCCTGCCGTGGTCAGCTTGGGACTCCGCGAAACATGCGCGAGACGGCCCCGACGCAACGGCGCAACGACGCAACGTACCAGGCCCTGCAGCTGGTCCCGGTCCAGGGGGGTCAAGAATTTGGTGGGCTCCATGGTGTGACTGCCCGACTGCGCACAGAGGTAGGACGATGGCGCAACAAAAGGAAGCTCCTGACCATGTCTTGCCGCGGGCGCGGGAGCAGGAGCAGGAGCAGAAGCAGGAGTCTGCAGCGTTGTGGCCGGCGAACGTTCTATGTGGCGGTTGGACGGTGTCTCTGCGGCGGCGGCTGAAGCAGGGGCAGCTTCCATCAAAGCAGGCAGTGGAACACGACCATCAAAGTCGGGCCGGGACAGGGCCGTCGAGGACAGGGCGGTGATGGATGGTCAAAGTGGCGAGACCGAGACGGGGCCGAGACGAGATGGAGAATGAGACGAAAAATGACGGATTAGACGATGTCGAGGAATCCAGTCGCGCGACAGGAGGCGGTCAATCCGGGCGGGCAGCGAGAAAAATACAAAATAGGAGAACAAGTACAACGGTCGCAGATCCAGACGGCCGACAACCGGAGCGGGTTGGTGAGACACGGCCAGCAATAAAAAAAAATATGGGCGATGCGATTCGACAAAAGGCACTGGCGAGAGGTGAGAGAGACGGCAAGGGAGCCCGTGCGGGCAAAGTCGAGAGGGGGGGGGAAAGAGCGATATCGTGGCTGGGCTTATCAGCACGGGGGCGGGAGGCTAGCTGAATAACCAGAGAGAAAATGGGCCCTTGGCGCACAGCGTTCGAGGACAGAGTACGGAGTACGGAATACTCGTACTATTTGCGGTCAACGGGCGCAACGACTCGACTTGTCTATCGCGCCCACCCAGGCAACTCCGCAGACGGGCCCCTTTATGTGGTCCGGTGTTGGCCCGAAATCCTGCAAGACCCGCCTGCAAACAGCAACCTGCGCGGCTGCGGGCCAAGGCCCTCCTGACCAGGGATTTGCGTCACGTGACCAACAGACCAATCGGGGACCCGAAAAAACGGACATCTTGACGAAATTTCGACCCATTTTCGATCTTGTCCAACGGCCCGCCAGCTCGCCTCGACCGCCAGCTCCAGTCGCCCCCCCCCCCCGCTCCCGCTCTCCCCTCGGCTCTCCCATCGGCTCTCCGACCGGTCTGCTCTTGGATGATGGCTTCGCGACGCAGCGTCTGCGCCCTCGGCGAGGCGCTCAGCAGCCTCTCGCTAGGCCGGCCAACAGGCCGGACATGGACTCCGGTACGAACGGCCAGGCCCTTGCCATTGACTTGTCATGATTGCTTTTGCTGACTGGGTGTCCTCTTGGTCTTGCAGGTATCCCGCATAGCTGCCATCCGACCCGTGGCCCGATCGATGGCCACCGTCTCGTCTCCGCCGGCTTCCTCTTCTGCCTCGTCTACTTCCTCCTCCCCCTCCACCTCTCCCTCTGCCGTCATCCCCCTTGCCGAACGCCGCGTGCCCGTCACCGTCTTTGCCTTTCCCAGCCTCGAGCCCCGCTCGCTCGAGCTGTGGTCGGCCCAGCACCTGCAGCTGCCGCTCCGCCGCGACCTCCTCCACCTGGCCGTCGTGTACGAGGGCGACAACACCCGCCAGGGCACGGCCTCGTCCAAGACGCGCTACGACGTCCACGGCTCCCACCGCAAGATGCGGCCGCAAAAGGGCGGCGGCACCGCCCGTCGCGGCTCCCGCCAGTCGCCGCTGCTGCGCGGCGGTGGCAAGACCTTTGGACCGCACCCCCGCGACTTTGGCACCGACCTGAACCGCAAGGTCTACGACCGCGCCTGGCGCACCGCCCTCTCGTACCGCTACCGCCGCGGCGAGCTCGTCGTATGCGAAGACGGCCTTGAGCTGCCCCTGCCCGACGCCTTTCTCCAGGCCGCCCAGTCCTCCGCCCTCGACCGCGTCCTCGAGGACGGCTTCGTCCGTCGCTACATCCGCGCCCTGCTCGAGGGCGACGCCCACGTTGGCCCGGCTGCCTCCTCCTCCACCAACCCTTCTGTCGGCTCCATCGGCCAGGCCTGGGGCCACGCCGCCGGCCGCACCACCTTTATCACCACCGACCACCGCCCCAACCTCTTCACCAGCCTCGACACCGCCGGCGAGCACGGCCGGGCCCTCACCGTCGCCGACGTCGACGTCAAGGACCTCCTCGAGACCGGCCGCATCGTCGTCGAGCGCGCCGCCCTCCGCCACATGATCGAGGCCCACCAGTCCGACCTCGTCCCCCGCTTCTGGATCAACGGCGTCCGGCCCTCTGGCCCTGCTACCGGCGAGGTCATCATCCAGTAGCCGGTTGGCTTCGGCTGGCTTCTCTTGTATAACATACTGGAGCTGTACATTTTCAAATCAATAAAAACTATCCACGTTCATCTCCTGCTCGCAAAATAGAAAATATCGTATTGCTTTTGCCCGGTACCGGTACAGGCATCGTCGCCGGCTCTCCCCGAGTTATGTTATGATACAGATGCCAAATCCCTTCGCACCCTAATTTTGAAAAACAAACCAGCTGCCGTCAGCCCGGCCTACCCACCAGAAAACACCAATGAACGTCCGAGAAACCGTGTCCACTGGGGACTATTATCCCACCATGAGGGTATCGCCAACCATGTCCCTTGCCGTCCGTCCTATCCATTCCCGCAGCCAATAAATCACATACAGTCGTTGCTCACATAGAGTCAAACGCTGTTTCCGCCAGAGTCTCCATGGCCGACTCGGCCTTCATCATGTCCGTTACAGGGTCGGAGAACTCCGCGTACATCGGGCTGACAGGGGACATCATGTAGGAAGATCCTGGCGCGTGTTAGCCTTTGCTGAAAAATATAAAGGATAGTCACTCTTTGCCTACCCGTTGAAGCCATGCTGCCCTTTCGATGATGGCCCATATCAGTCGTGAAATTGGAGCCGGCGTACGACGTCATCGAAGCGAGACTGGAGGCCAGGCTGGCGTTGCGCATGTGCTTGCTGGGCGTCAAGAGCGGAAACCCGTCTGCGCAGAGCTGGGGCGACTCGTCAAACACCGGCGGCATCACCCGGGAAGCTGGAGGTTGGTAGGTCTCCGCTAGCAACGGCTGGTGCGGCAGCAGGGCTCGCGGTGTACGGCGGGCCGCTTGGTTAGTCAGCGGCGTATTCTGCGGCATATTGGGCGCCTCCGTCGGTCCGCTTCCGAGACTATCGTGTGGGTTGTGAATCTCGGCGGCCGCTTCTCTGCCCAGTATTCCTTCGAGGCGGTTGGATCGGGTGGCGAGCCATTGGTTAGTGGCGGCGCTGCCGCATCCTCTGTGCGCAACCAGCATGTTCTGCAGCTCCACGAATTCGGCCACCAGTGTCGCCCGCAACGACTTGAGCGCCATGTGCTCGTCTTCCATCTGCTTTTGCAATCCCTCTAGCGCGTGCTCGGCTTCCTTCTTCTTGCGTCGGCACTTGCTGGCCGCCACGCGATTTCTCTCAAGAAACTTTTGTCGCCGCGCTTTGTCGTTGCTGTTGGCCGTGGGCCGCTTGCGCCTCTTCCGCACGCTTAGTGATGCTGGGGGCGAAACGGGCGATAGCAAAATATCGTCAAAGTCTTCTTCTTTGAAGTGCACTTCATCCGCGGCGCCATCCTCCGTCGACGACTGCTTCTGCTCAGGCTCGAATGGATTCAGCAGGGGTACCGAGTCCCGACGGTCCCGGACATCCTCTTGAGATGCGGCCACTTCGGCCAAGTAGTCATCGATGGCGCCAGAACAGTCAGGACTGGGGTCGCCGGATGACTCGGGATTGCTGGTAGGCTCGAACTGAAGGTGGGACAGCCAGGAAGGCGACACGGTGCTGGCCGTTCTGCCTTCACCGGCTTCCGCCAGGCTTTTGCCCGGCGTGAATTGGGCGAATTGATGCTCGTCGTACGCATCAAAGTCGAGCATCTGGTTGTCGAGATCGTCGTGTATAATATGAGGCAACGCCGAGTAGTCCACGTCGGCCAAGTATTCGTTGAACAGATTTTCCGTATCCATCTCGTCTTTTCTCGTGCCCGGGCAGGACAAGGCGGGGGAATGGAGTCCGATTCAGGCGAACAGAATACGAAGCATTCGGTAGTCAAATGAAGCCTCGCCTTTGTTTGGGGCAAAGTTAGCAGTGTGCGAGGGCGGGACAAACGTGAGATCGCGTTGCTGGGACACGCCCCGAGAAGACCGGTCTGGACTGGGCAGCGCTCACCTGATATGCTGAAGAGTGCGAGTGCTCGATTGTGCCGCGGCTTGTCGAGCGTATGCAAGGCCAAAATGCACAGCGCGGAGCCAAGACACCAGGTTGGTGCAGGGTCGCCCGCACAAGTAGTCGGTGAGAAATTGGCGTTGCTCCTCGGTTGCAGCTTGCTTGCAGCGTGCTTGCAGGTCCTTGTGCGTCTGGAATGTGGAACTATCAGATCCGTGTGCTGCCGGTGGTGAGGCAGGGCCAAGAAGCTCCTATCCAACAACGGTTGCTAGGCTTCGCAGGCCGCGGCGCAAAAAAGGGAGAGATTATAAATATGGGCTGGTGTGCTGGGAATGGCCGCACCAAGGGCCGGAAGACGCAATTGCGATGTCGATCAAAAGAGGAAACGAATATGGGAGGCCTGTTAATAGAACAAGACGACCACAAGGACGGAAGGGGGGACGGGGAGGAGGAGACTGAAGTACGGCAAGAGCTATGCTTATAGGTCGGCGCCAATCGCCGCTGCCTTGACGGTACAGTACTTCCCAATCGCCCGGTCACAGCAAAATGATGGAAACGTACACAGCAGAGAGGGCAAGCCACGAATGGATTCGCTAAACTAGTCGCACATGGGGCGAAGAGACATTAGGGATGGGACAGGGAAAGGGCAAAAGGGCAAGAAAAGGGCAGGTACGGCACACGGCGAGCGCGGAACACGATTGGGAGGAGAGGAACGAGCTGTTGGCGATCGACCTAGTGTCCAACCTGCGCCCCGACAAAAAGCCCGGCGGCTGGAATGATCTGCTAGTGGTCGTTTTGGAGGAGCAGATCCGGCCCACGTCTACAGTTTCCAACGCGGCGCCCGTTTGTCGGCTTACTATATTTTGGGCAGTTGGCTACGGGTACGGAACACTCGCACAGACAAGTCGACCCAGATTTATCGCAATGAGACGGACAAGGAGACCGGATGAGCGCATACGGAGAAAGTGCTCCGTGCACAAAGCCGGAAAGGGAGCTTTGCCGACGAAAAAGGAATAATAACAACAATAGACAGAAAGACAACAAGAAAAAGCAAAAAAAGCAAAACCGACAAAACACGCCGCTTCCAGCTGCAGCCAGCTTTTGCTATCCCCTGCGGTCTACTATCTTACCATGTAACGCCACTAGCCCGTCCGGCCACGCCAGCTGGGCAGACACAGGAGGGCGGCGGCCTGCGACCGTAGCTGCCCGGTTGTGTGTGGGTGGATAACGATCATGGCTCAACGAATATTATGGCCGGTTCCAGGGCGAATTCGTACTCGTCGGAGCAAAAGTCCCAGCAAACCTGATCCCACCCACTTTCTTCAAAACGCATCATTCGAGCCAGCACATGTCAGCGGCCAAGGCCTTGGAACACGACTGTGGAGCTAACGTCTCCAAGTGCCTCCGCCTTGAAACAGACTCTCAACAGAAGCCGGCTTCAATGCGACGTTGCCTGGGGGGGGCAAAGTCCTCTGAGCGGGGATTGGGGGGAGGGGGAAGAAGGGGGGCCGCTTTAGGTTCTCGATCTTACTCAGGAAGAAGCCACCAACCCACTTTAATCTTCACACTAAGATACTGCCAGATAAGCTCTGCGAACGATACTTTGGTCTGGGCCATAGGATGCTGCCAGTTTCATGTTGCACCAAAGCTGCGATCGATAAGGGAGGAACAAAGGAAACCGGGGGGGTGTTGACTTACTCTTTGGGCGACGACCCATTCCTTTCCCCTCTTTTCTTTTTGCTTTGGCTCGTATTTCCCATTCCTCACTACCGCCAAACTGCAAAAGCGTAAAATCGCAAAATCGCAAATGCTCATTGATGCACATGCACAAGGGTGTGACCGAGACATGCAAAACAAGTTTTCCGCTTTCGCCGTCGACCCTCAGCACTACAAGTACCTTCGTAGTTTTTTTTTACGTGCCTGTGACGGCGGGCTGCTCACTGCCCAGTACCTTTGTCGGGTCTAAAAGAAAGCTTGGCGGAACAAACCCCGGAGGTCGGGGGAAAACACCCCTCAGCTGATACGGGACGACCCCTCATCAGGAGCATAGCACCTGACATTTGGGTCCCCCACAGAAAATTCATACAGTGTTGGAGTTTGGCTGGAAGCAGTCATCACGTGACCAAAATCGCGTGTCGCGCGGCGGAGCTCGCCGAGCACAGACGCGTTTTGGTCATTTACTGTGAATTCTAAACCAGTTGCTGCGAAACGTGCTGCAAGACGTCGTCTCTGTTCTGCCCGCACGCCCTCGACACGTTGCTGCCACGCTCGTACGACCCTTTTGCCTGCAGACCTTGCATCTCTCACAGCCCGCCCTCATGGAGCAGACATCGACGCCCCGGGTCAGCTGCCCGTACCTCAACAGCTATGTCGGCCGCAACGTGCTGGTTGTCGGCAAGGTGGTGCAGGTGCACGGCGACAATGCCATTCTCGACGCCGACGGACACATCACCGCACATGTGAACAGGGTGGGTTGGGCTGTTTGTTGGCTCATCAAGGACGAGACAAAGAAAAAAAAAACCACGCTGTCTGACACTGAGACGCGCAGGAATCACACCTCCTCGGAGGCAACGCCGCCCAGATCGTGGGCAAGGTCATGCCCGACCTGTCCATCAAGGTCTTGAGCGCACAGGACCTCGGCCTTGACGTGGGTGTGTACTTTGCCCCCCCCCCTACTCTTATTGACTCGCTTAGGCGAATGCGGAAGGCTTCCATCTCCTTTGTCACTGGATTGCTGACAGCCGGGCGCAGACCTTGACCTGAGTCAAAAGGTGGTGGAGGTCACACAGCAGTACAAGTCGTTGTTTGCCTATGACGCGTAGTCAACAGAGAGGCAGAATAAGGAGGAACCGGCCGGGGGGGGGGGGGGGGGGGGGGCGGGCCCAATTTAACGGGGGGCCCCGGCGCGACGAATGGGGGCCCGTTTGGCGGGCAAAACACAACACCGCAAACCCGGAAAAAACCCCACAAAAAAAAAG